>CM053026.1:641307702-641332734 GCA_028564925.1 Lithobates sylvaticus
TTTTTTTACTTTTTTTATTTTTAATAAAAGGACTTATCCCAACGGTGTCTGTGTGTTTTTTACACTTTCTTTGTGAAATGGTAGAGGTACTTTTGTACCCCCTTACCATTTCAAAGAGGGGGGGCGCGATCTGGGGGTCCCCTTGTTAAAGGGGGCTTCCATATTCTGATAAGCCTCCCGCCCGCATACCCCCACAACCACCGGCCAGGGCTGTGGGGATGAGGCCCTTGTCCCATCAACATGGGGACATGGTGCTTTGAGGGGTCACAGACCTCCAAAGCATCCTCCCAATGTTGAGGGCATGTTGCCTGGTACAGTTCAGGAGGGGGGCGTTCTATCGTCCCCCCCTCTTTTCCTGCAGCCTGCCAGGTTGCGTGCTCGGATAAAGGGGCTGGTATGGATTTTTGGGGGAACTCCACGCCATTTTTTTTTTTTAAATTGGCGTGGAGTTCCCCTTAAAATCCATACCAAAAAAACGCATATTTTTTTTTTATCAATGACTTTCAATGACTGTATTACGGAGCCGACAATTCATTATAGCCGCCAGTGCTTTTAAATTACTTTTTTTCCTGCAGGGTCAGTTCTAAGCATGGGAAACATGCGCCCATTTACAGGCATACTATAGACACCCCCAAGGTACGAAATTTAAAAGAATATTACACTTTTATTGTTTCACTTTAAGCATTATTAAAATCACTGCACCCGAAAAAACTGTAATTTTTAAAACTTTTTTTTGCATTGTTACATGTCCCCTGGGCAGGACCCAGGTCCCCAAACACTTTTTATGACAATAACTTGCATATAAGCCTTTAAAATTAGCACTTTAGATTTCTACCATAGACTTTTACAGGGTGTTTGCGACTTTTCGAATTTGGCGCGAACACCCCAAATTGTTCGCTGTTCAGTGAACAGGCAATGTTCGAGTTGAACGTGAGTTCGACTCGAACTCGAAGCTCATCCCTACTCTCAAGGAGCTAACTCGCATTCATTCATACACATATTAGGGCCAATTTTAGACAGGATCCAATTAACCTACCAGCATGTCTTTAGAGTGTGAAAGGAAACCATAGTACCCAGAGGAAACCCACGCAGGCACAGGGAGAACATGCAAACTCCAGGGCAGGTAGTGTCATTGTTGGATTTCGAACCAGCGACCCTAGTGCTGCTAGGCCGAAGTTGCTAACAAATATGTTAGGCTGGTGAGATATCTCACCATTCAAACTTCAGTCAGAATAGGACCCGCAGTTAATAACACACAGACCTCTAGCTGGCAGAAGGAATTTTGGTTATGACATGTCATATGACCAAATTCAGAGAGCCACAAAGGAAAATGCTGCTGGAACATGTGAAAAAGGTGTTTCATAATAAACCATGTTCTTTATAAAAATCTGCCAAGCCAACCAATCAAAGTTGTGGCACTATGGCATACTTTGCATGGTACACGTTCTTAAAGTAAATTTGGCATGAAGGAAATATGGGAGCCACTCCTTCCAAAAATACCAGATGTCTGTGAATGATTTTAGTATATTTCAGTCACTTCTTATGAGGAGGTGAGCAAAACCTTGGACAGAGGGGTGGCTGTGGATGTGGTATACTTGGATTTTGCAAAAGAGTTGGACACAGTCCCCTACACATGGCTAATATGTAAAGGTAAAGTCTACAGGCTTGGAAAAATAAGTTTGTAAATTGATAGAAAACTGAATAAAGGACAGTAGTCAGAGAGTCATGGGTAATGAGTCATACTCTGAATGGGTTCTTAGTGTTGAGATCCTTACTTTTTAATATATTTATAAATCATATAGGGTCTTGTACCATTTCAGTCTTTGCAGATGACACCAAGCTATGCAGTGGAATAACGTCCTTACAGGATATCTCCAACTTACAAGCTGACCTTGTTGGCAACTAGGTGACAAAGAGGTTTAATGTTGATAAATGTAAAGTTATGCACTTGGGGGCTAAGTATATGCATGCATCATACAAATTAGGGGAAGTACAACTGGGGAATCAATGGTGGAGAAGGATCTGTGTGTTCTGGTAAATCATAAGCTTAATAATAGCATGCAAGCTGCGGTTTCCAAAGTTCCAAAATTCTTTCTTGTATTAGGAAATGTTTGGACTCCAGAGAGAGAGAGAGAGAGAGAGAGAGAGAGATCATTTTGCCCCTGTACATGTGATTAGAAAGACCTCATCTGGAATATGCAATTCAGTTTTACGCACCAGTTCTCAAAAAGGATATGAGGGAACTGGGGATAGTGCAGAGAAGAGCAACCAAACTGATAAGAGGTATGGAGGAGCTCAGCTATGAGGAAAGATTAGAGGAACTGAATTTATTCTCTCTTGAGAAGAGGCGATTAAGGGGGGATATAATCAACATATATAAATACATAAGGGGTCCAAAGAGTGAACTTGATGTTGAATTATTCACTTTAGGGTCATCACAGAGGTCAAGGGGGCACTCTTTACATCTAGAAGAAAAGAGATTTTAACTCAAAATACGGAAAGGTTTCTTCACAGTAAAGCCTGGAACACACTAATGCCGCGTACACACGAAGGGACTATCCCGCGGGATTATCCGCTGGACCGAAGTCCAACGGATAATCCCCTCGTGTTTGGGCGCCGGCGGACTTTTTGGCGCCAAAGTCCGGCGGACTTTTTGGCGCCAAAGTTTTAAGTTTGGTTTTAAAATTATCCGCTGGACTTGGCAGTCCGGCGGACAATCCCGCCGTTAGTAGGCAAGTCGCGGGACTTTTGAAAATGAACGGACTTGCCCACACACGGAACAGTCCGTTCATTTCGAACGTAACTTCAGGTACGTAGCTAGCGTAGGCAGTAAATGCCGGCGCGCTAGCTCCGTCACCTGTCATGGATTTAAAGGGAATCCCCACGCCGAAAAACGGCGTGGGGGTCCCCCCCAAATCCATGTCAGACCCTTATCCGAGCACGCAGCCTGGCAGGCCAGGAAAGGGGTGGGGACGAACGAGCGCCCCCCCCTCCTGAGCCGTACCAGGCCGCGTGCCCTCAACATGGGGGGTGCCCTGGGGAAGGGGGGCCGTGCGGCCCCCCCCACCCCAAAGCACCTTGTCCCCATGTTGATGAGGACAAGGGCCTCTTCCCGACAACCCTGGCCGTTGGTTGTCGGGGTCTGCGGGCGGGGGCTTCTCGGCATCTGGGAGCACCCTTTAATAAGGGGGCCCCCAGATACCGGCCCCCCACCCTATGTGAATGAGTATGGGGTACGATGTACCCCTACCCATTCACCTAAGGTGTAAAATGTAAAGTAAAAAAAACACACACACTTTGAAAAAATAGTTTATTGCACTGCTCCGGGGGTCTTCTTCCGTCTTGGGGGTCTTCTCGCCGGACTCCCCCGCCATTTACCAAGCTCTTTTACCGAGCGGGGGAAGTCCGGCTACCTTCTTCGTCGTCGCCGCCGTCGTCTGGGGTTCTCGATCCGCCTTCGGGGGTCTTCCGGGGGTCTCTTCTGTTCTTGCGGCGGTCGTCGTCTTCCGCGCCGCCGGCGCCGCCTTCTTGTTCTTGTCCTTCTTCTTGTCCTTCTTCTTCTTCTTCCTATGTTGACCCGACGCTCTCTCTGCCCGGAATGCCTGTGCCGCTCTGCGCTGGGACTTATATAGGGACAAGGGGACAGGGTCACATGTTCATGTCACATGGTGACCCCCGCCCCCTTGCGATGTCACAGTCCCAGCATCCTCCGGGACTGTGACAACACAAGGGGGCGGGGTCACCATGTGACATGAACATGTGACCCTGTCCCCATGCCCCTATATAAGTCCCAGCGCAGAGCGGCACAGGCATTCCGGGCAGAGAGAGCGTCGGGTCAACATCGGAAGAAGAAGAACAAGAACAAGAAGAAGGACAAGAAGAAGGAGAGGCGCCGGCGGCGCGGAAGACGACGACCGCCGCAAGAACAGAAGAGACCCTCGGAAGACCCCCGAAGGCGGATCGAGAACCCCAGACGACGGCGGCGACGACGAAGAAGGTAGCCGGACTTCCCCCGCTCGGTAAAAGAGCTTGGTAAATGGCGGGGGGAGTCCGGCGAGAAGATCCCCAAGACGGAAGAAGACCCCCGGAGCAGTGCAATAAACTATTTTTTCAAAAGTGTGGGTTTTTTTTTTACTTTACATTTTACACCTTAGGTGAATGGGTAGGGGTACACCGTACCCCATACTCATTCACATAGGGTGGGGGGCCGGGATCTGAGGGCCCCCTTATAAAAGGGGTCTCTCAGATTCCGATAAGCCCCCGCCCGCAGACCCCGACAACCAACGGCCAGGGTTGTTGGGAAGAGGCCCTTGTCCTCATCAACATGGGGACAAGGTGCTTTGGGGTGGGGGGGCCGCACGGCCCCCCTTTCCCCAGGGCACCCCCCATGTGAGGGCACGCGGCCTGGTACGGCTCAGGAGGGGGGGGGCGCTCGTTCGTCCCCACCCCTTTCCTGGCCTGCCAGGCTGCGTGCTCGGATAAGGGTCTGACATGGATTTGGGGGGGACCCCCACGCCGTTTTTCGGCGTGGGGATTCCCTTTAAAGTAAAGAAAAATAGGTGAGTTGGAAGCTCTGGTGCATGAGGAGAGCTATGATGTAATCGGTATTGCTGAAACTTGGCTTCATTCCTCACATGACTGGGCTATTAATATTCCTGGCTATGCACTCTTTCGGAAAGACAGAGTTAAAAGGAAAGGTGGAGGGGTCTGTCTGTATGTGAGAAGTGATATCAAAGCGAGTGTGAAAGAGGACCTGGTGGATGGAGAGTGTGATGAGTCTTAAGCATTATGGGTGGAACTGCATACAGATGTGCATAGTTCAAAGTTAATCATTTGAGGTTGTTATAGACCACCCAATGTTAATGAGGAGGTGGAGACTCAGCTCCTTGCACAGATGGAAAGGGCTGCAAGGGCTGGGACAGTGATAATAATGGGGGATTTTAACTACCCAGAAATTGACTGGAGTAATGGCACTACTGGGCCAGTTAAAGGGCAAAAACTTATAAACCTATTACAGGACAATTTTATGGTCCAGTTTATTAAGGCCCCAACTAGGAATGATGCCATGTTGGACCTGGTAATCCTAAACCATACAGAGCGTATTACTAATGTTCAGATAGAGGAACACCTGGGTAGCAGTGACCATAACATGATTTCATTTGATGTTAGCTGTAAGCAAAAATCACATACAGGAAAGATAAAAACACTAAATTTCAAAAGAGAACATTTTCAAAGGATAAGGGCTGCTCTCCAGGACTTAGACTGGGAGAGAATATTGGCATCAATAGGCACAGAAAAGAAATGGGAATTCTTCAAAAAGACTGTTTGTGAACTCACTGCAAAGTATATTCCTATGGGCAATAAGTTTATAAGGCTAAAAATAAAACCTATGTGGCTCACGGCCAAAGTTAAAAAAGCTATAAACTATAAGAAAAGAGCTTTTAAAAAAATATAAAAATGAAGGAACACTAGTGTCATTTAAATGTTACAAAGAATATAACAGAATATGTAAAAAGGACTGGAATCCGTCGGACAATTCGATCGTGTGTGGGCTCCATTGGACTTTTTCTTCCCAAAAGTCCAGCGGACCTAGAAATAAAACTTGCTTCAAATATTTCCGACGGACTCGAGTCCGGTCGAAAAATCCGGTCGTCTGTGTGCTAGTCCGACGGACTAAAACCAACGCTAGGGCAGCTATTGGCTACTGGCTATGAACTTCCTTATTCTACTTCATCACGTTCAAACCCGTCGGACTTTTGGAGTGATCGTGGGTGGCCAAGTCCGTTCGTTTGAAAGTCCGGGGGACCTCAGCTGCAAAGTCCGTCAGATTGTCGTGTGTACGCAGCATAAGGCACATAACCAGCACAACATAATCCTCTGAATGCTGTTACAATAAAGGAAAGATTACGATTGCTGTGCTGAATGGTTGGTTTGCTTACATAGTAATTTGTTACAAAGACAGCTCTTCTCTGTGCACTTCTATGGGTGAAAGGTCTGCATAAAAAAGGGTGAGCTGTATACTTTCTTTTTTGGGAAAACAACAGTACAGGTGGGGGAAAAATAATTGATGAATGACTGAAGCTGTTTAAACAGAAAATGAAGGCAGGTTAAAGATAGGCACTGCAGCCATTAGATGTGAAATGGATTTGCAGTAGTACTTTTGCGTATACAAAAAAGAGTGGTCTAATAGCTTTAGAGCAGGGGTCTCAAACTAGCGGCCCTCCAGCTGTTGCGGGACTACTCTGCCTGTGGGAATAATGCTTGTAACTGTCAGCCTTGCAATGCCTCAAGGGACTTGTAGTTTTGCAATAGCTGGAGGGCCGCCAGTTTGAGACCCCTTTTTTAGAATCTAAGGCAGCCCATAGATGATTGATTTTCTTTCCTTCCACCACGGGCGGAAGTAAAGAATATCGCTCAATTCCCCCATCAACACTGACTGTGAATGCCTCCCACATGGTATACTATTAACCAAAAAATATCTGCTCACTTAACTTAAATAGTGCCTCTCCTGAGATGCAACACATCAAGACCCAGCTGAGATGAAACACATCAAGTTTATCTTGTTTTATCTGTCAAGCCTGTTTTAATAAAACATATTTTTCTGGATAACAGTGTTTGCAACTTTATTTTGTTTGCCCAGTTTCTCTCGGTTTCCTCGATCCCATGCTAAATAAATGAATCACCTGCCAGGTCTGGGAAAAGGAAATCATAAAGTGTCAGGAGTTCAGAGGCTTGGTTTTCATACACCCATTACATTAGTATAGGGTGACCAGACATCCCCGGTTTCAGGGGACAGTCCCCAGATTGAGAAAACTGTCCCCGGACCAAGTTTGTCCCCAGTTTTGTCCCCGGATTGGATTTGAACAGGGGCTGGGGCAATTTCAAAGACAGTCAGTGCAGAATTAAAAGAAGAAATCTGAATTACACCCCCCCCCCCTCTGCCACTCCTACTAGCTTAGGGGGTGGGGTGTATTTTTTTCATTATCTGTGCACCTTTCTGATGATCATGTGCCGGTCGGAGGAGCGGAGAGAATATTTCTTCAGTTTCGAGTGCATGCCCGTTCCGCTCCTGCTCGCATGTTCTTCTGCCTTGGCTCAAGTCCCGGCCAGCCACCTGCCCATTTCCTTGCCTTACCTGGTGGAGTGATCTTCCTCCGCTCCCCACCCAGTAGTAGCCGGGGGCCCGGAGAGTAAGACTTGACAGGCTGTCAGGCGGGCAGCGGTGGCGACGGGCAGAGAGTCGCTAATTGCCGCCATTACTAGTAAAAAAAAAAGATGTCCCCGGATTTCATTTAAAAAATCTGGTCACCTTACATTAGTAACAGAGTTCAGCACTTACATTAGTAAGAGTTCAGCACTGTTATGCCCCATACACACGGTCTGACATTCTGACCACAAAATCCTTTGGATTTTTTCCGACAGATTTTGTCCGAAACTTGTCTTGCATACACACGGTTGCACAAAGTTGTCGGAAAATCTGATCGTTCCGAACGAGGTGACGTACAAAATGTACGACGGGACTACGAAGCGGCCAGTAGCCAATAGCTTTCGTCCCCAAATTTATTTTGATCATGCGTGGCACTTTGTGCTTCGGAATTCTCTAAGCACGATCAGATAAAGCCTGATCGGATTTTGTTGTCGGAAAATTTTGGGACCTGCTCTCAAAATTTCTCCGTCGGAAATTTAGATGGAAAAAGTCCGCTAGAGCCCACACACGATCGGATTTTCCAACAACATAATCCGATCTGACTTTTTCTGGCTGAATTTCTGACCGTGTATAAGACTCCCTGCCCCCTGTTGCTAGAGATGAGAAACAATCCTTTGATCTGTGTGTTTTCAGAATGATCTACAGAAGAAATTGCTGCCGATAAACAGGTACACCTTATGTAAGAGGATTTGTTTAATCTCTGTGTATCACCTGAGGCCAGTCACTTTACTGCACATATGTGAGGGATTTCAATCTTCTAAACAACAGAATACAAAAATAAGGGTATAAGTTCCCATATAGGGAGACCTCAAAAATGGCAATCTAAAGATAACTGATCACTGTCTCACTAAATTAATTAGTGGGGTACCTCTTAAGCTAAAAATACAACTCAACTAATATCAGGGGGACCAAGAAAGGACCAGCCATAAAAGTAGCTTAATCAGAGGACCAACAGCAGTGTAACCAGTGAAAAAGCTTTATTGAGGTCATATCAGAAAAAAACATAATTTAGCCATCAAGGCATTAAAAAGTCCTCTAGTCACTGTTAAAATCAAAGGTTGAAAACATTGTCACCTTAACACCATTCGAGCCCAGGCCACCATAACATACAAGCACACTGTCATTCATACATTTTCAGGCAATGTGTAAGCGCTAAGCGGAAATATAAATCGGTCAATCCAGGATGACTTAACCGACCATCGGTTATGCCTGAAATCAGGCTAAGTGCACAGTATACCGTGGTAATGTGTTGGTCTACCTGGTGGTTACTGCATAAAGCATAAGAAAGCACAAGTCCAGCAATAGCGCCTTGCTTAAAGGCCGGTATTCATAGAAACAGTGCTAAGCAATGTTATTAGAATGCTCCAGAGTGGGCATAAATGTAGGGTCATATCACATCCAAAATTAGTAATCAACCTCAGCTAGACAGTTCTTATGACAATGCTAAGCTCAGTAGTGTGCCAATTTGCTACAATACAGTTGGCATGTGTCCGTCTTTATTTCCAGTGGCTTGGGCGATAAAGTGTAACTTGCACCATATTTAAACACATCAAATGATCATATACCTGACCATATACCGGTGGATAAAGTTGGCCACAAGCCAGGTCAATTAGTCCATATGAATTCACAGCTTAAGCAGAGAGGTTAGTAGCAGTAGACTGGAATGCAGTTCAATTGGAAAGTATAACAAAGCAATAGTGCATTAGCTTAGCAACAAGCAGTCCATTCAGCCTATCAATTCGGCCTTTCTTGGTCCCCTGACATTAGTTGTGGGATTTCAACCACTTTAAGCCCAAAACCCAAAATGTAATAAATTGCAGCTTACCAATCATTAGATCTGGTGACTGCATTTGTTTTCTTTTAAATTTGTTACCCTCTGTTTTCTCCTGGTAATCTGACCAGTAACACAACTCCTGTACTAGATTGCACCCACTCTGGATGAAAGAGCAACAGAGACACCTTTGGACAGCAGCATTGTTAATCTGTGGGGAGGGAAGTGCTGGTATTAGCAGATTTAAATACACTAACAAACTAAAGACAAATTCTAGCTAGCACTTTATAATCAGTTACAGTTATAGTTGTGTTCCTTTTTGGGATAAAAGTTATATATAAATAAATACAAGCTAATCATTGTAAGCACCCCTATCAGGTAAATGGTTTGTCCCAACCCTGTAACTACAACATCTGAAGGCCAGCTTGTTCTTTTCAGACTTACTGGCCAGATCACCAGGTGAAAATGTGGCAGCAACCACATCTAAGAATTGATACTGCTGTATATGCAGACTGTATATGCTGGTATAGTGGCTGAAGTCGCAGGCACAAGCCAGCTCTCAAATAAGCGTTATAAGGAATTGTGCAAGTACAGAGCAAGCATTTAGCAGTTACATCATTTGTGCAGTATTGCTGCAACACAGCACTTTACCCTTTTGTGGAAATTATAAAAGTGTTAGCAGTTCTCCAACTTAAAATAGCACCTGACATCATTTGTAACACTTTACCCTTGCAAAGTTAAACATTTCTATTTTTGAAATGGCAAACTGCACCTAAAGTGTTTTCTTTCTGTTTCTCAGTTGAGATAAAGTCTGTTTCTTCGACTTCAGATGTGACATTTTGTGCCTTTTCCTATAAGAAAATTGCAAAAGTGGAATTTAAGAATTGTATTTTTTTAAGGCTTCTATATCTCCTCGCAAAGTCCGCATTAAAATAACTCCAATCCCTCCATGTTGGATACATGTAGAGAGCTACTGTTACTGCTTTTTAATGATGAATTGTGAGGAATTGGGGACTGCCCTGGCTGTCATGGCAGGCAGAGAAGGGAAACATGAGAGTAATGGGTACATTTAATCATTCTTTATAAATATTGCCCTTTATCTTACTAGATTGATTTACTTCACTGAGACAACATAAATGATGGGTAGAAATCTCTCATTACTGCTTGTAAAAAATGTGGTAGCGCTGGTTCCTGGTTTGCTGGTTTCACAGACTGGTTGCTGTCAGGTATATACAGTATATAAGTGTATAGTGGAAACTGGACCGCAGCCAAAGCAGAGCTTGTAGTAAAATAAAAAATCTGCCTATACTGGGCCCCCTCCCCCTAGTTTTTGTAAAAGCTACCTGTAAAGAAAAAAGTTGGATTTATCCATACCTAGGTGACTAGATGAGGGTGACATCACACTCCTTATGGCTACATCCAGGGCAAAGCAGGACTAAGCAGCCAAAGTCTCACAAGAAGATGGTCTTGCAATGGAGTGTCTTCTTACAAGATATATCCTTTTCTGCATTGTCAAGGAATCTTACTGGAAGGATGGTGGTCACACCAAGTGATTTAGAAGACCGGATGTTATACCTAACAACAGCATGTCATTTTTACAGGGGAAAGGTGTCAGGAACCATGAATCAGACTGAGACAGATGTGCAGTAAATATCACACTATTTAATAAAATGGTATAAACAGAGAAAACGTAGTCAAAACTTAGCCAGAGTTTGGCAATAATGCTTTCTGCCTCTGCTCCTTCCTGACACTGTCAGCATTGCTGGCTGGCTTGATGCTTTTGGCTGAGCACAGAAGCAAATGGTGTTACCACATGACTGCTCTGTACAACCAGGAAGTAGCTGGAACTTCTCTGTCCTAGTTCTCTATTATTTCCCAGTGCATTCTGGGATACAGGAGCCTCCACTGCCTCTCTTCCCATGCCCAGCTAACATTTTATGATGCTTAATTTTTTTAACACAATACAACACAACCACTCCTGTGTGTACTGCACTGTGTGGTGCCCATTGTAACATTAATGGCAGGCATTGAAAGGCAGTAAGGGGCTTTAAAATGCTGAATAAATGCTGCTTAAACACATGGTATTGACCATAGTTGTCAACTGTCCCAAATTTCCCGGGACATTCCCAGTATTTAGACCTTTGTCCTGGTCTTACTGTTTCCCGGGAAATCTTGAATCCTACAGCATGAATGAAAAACAAAATTGCATAGAACCCCCTCCCCTAAAATACATACCAGACCCTTTGAGTCTGGCATGGGCTTTAACCTCATGCAAAATAAACACAAGTGTGAGATTACCATAAAAAATTCATATCAAATCCTTAATTTGAGCATGCAGCCTGGCTGGCCAGGAAAGGGATTGGAGGGCAAGTCTGTACCCTCTCTCCTGAACCATATCAGGCCACATGCCCTCAACATGTTGATGAGGACAAGGGCCTTATCCCCATATATCTGGGTCTGCAAGCATTGTAAATCCATTGTCATTCACAATGACCGCCACTTAATTTACTGAAACCCCCCCCGATGACCCGGTGCACAAGACCAATCCTGATGGTACACGTAGCTGAATTGTAGCTCCCCAAGCTGTCATCAGCTGTATAAGTGAAGGAGCGGGGACAGTGGTGACATCATTGATAAAATATGGCCATGGCTTAAAAAGAGTGGGGGATTCCACATGATGTCAGTGGTTCCTATGGATGCCACAGGTATGTCACAGGTGCAAACATCTGAGGTTTCCTTGGGAATCAATGACAGCGGAAAGCTGGCATATATAAAAGTGGTAGAAATACCATATCTATAAATTTATTTTGCCCTCCATCAGACAGGCTAAAGTTTGGTCATTCGTCTAAATGCCCAAACATAACCGCCAACTCACCCCTAGTTATTTCTCTGTCTATGGAAACCATAGGGTGACCACTTAGCTAGATTGCTGGCAAGTAGGACTTCTGCAATAAAAGCTCTTAATCTGCCTAATCCTGACTTTTAATATATGGGTATTTACCAGCCCAGGGATCCTGCACTGTCCTCACCCAGGCTGGCTCTTTCTCAGACTTTGGGTCTTTGTATCATCTGTGACTTACTGGTGTGAGACACACTGTTCTTTCTCAAAAGTCCCGCAATCTCCTGGGGCATGTGATATGTCCCAGGAGATTGTAAACGGGGAGGGGGATTAAATGTCTGTTCTGCTTGCCTAGGTGAGCAGAGCAGAAGTGGAAATGGGGACCAGCCACCAGAAAAAAACCTCCAAAAGTGGTAGAGGGGGAGGAGCAAGAGGATGAACTTTTCTTTTCAGGTAAAGTTCCGCTTTAAACTTTTACAAGTAAATATCATGCCTCTGAACAGACACTATAGGGGAGATTTACTAAAATTGGAGGGTGCAAAATCTGGTGCAGTTTTGCATAGAAACCAATTAGCTTTTAACTTCAGTTTGTTCATTTAAGCTTTGGCAATAAAACCTGGAAGCTACCATATATACTCGAGTATAGGCCGTCCCGAATATAAGCCGAGACCCCTGATTCACCACAAAAAAACTGGGAAAAGTTATTGACCCGTGTATAAGCCGAGGGGGGGAAATGGAGCAGCTACTGTAAGTGGAAAAGAGGGTCAGCAAATGCCCATCTGCATGTCCCCTGTGTCCTATACAAACCCCTGTGTCCCCAGTGCAGCCTACTTGTGCCGATCGATCTGTCTCCCGCCGATCTACCACCTGTGTCAGATCGCTGGCTGTCGCTGGCTGTCCGGTGTCCGGTGTCCCGTGTCCCGTGTCCGGTGTCCCCCCCATTACTAATCCTGGCGATCAGCGTGTACGGCGCCATTACATGTTTGAAAGCCGCGCCTCCTCCTCCTCCTTGTCTGTGATAGGAGGAACACTCGGTTTTCCCAGCAGTCAGTGTGCAGTGTTCCGCCTATCACGGACATCCTCTCATCCTCGTCCATGAGATGAGAATGACAGGACGTCCGTGATAGGCGGAACACTGTACTGCTGGGAAAATTAGTGTCCGCCTATCACGGACGGGCGGGAGGAGGCGGCGCGGCTTTTGAACACTGCCGTCTGTCTGCATGACAAGCTGTTCATGTAGGCAGACGGCACTGACTCGAGTATAAGCCGAGAAGGGGACTTTCAGCCCTAAAAAAAGGGCTGAAAATCTCGGCTTATACTCGAGTATATACGGTAATTGGTTTCTATACAGACTTGCACCAGATTTTGCACCCTCCAGTTCTAGTAAATGACCCCCTATGGGATGCCTGTTGTTTCTTTTATTAGCCAGCAAAGCTTCTTTTGTGCACCTATTTTTTTAACCACTTTAACATTCACACATTTATACCCCTTTCTGAACTTGAGCAATGTTTGTATTTCCACTATGGGCCTGTACATCATGTGTTAACATTGTCATTACTTAAGATAACAAAGTATATATACCGTACTTAGATTCAGGGGGCAGGTACGATTTCTTTTGGATTATATTGCAAACAATTTTTTTTTTCCCCATAGTAATATTATTTTATAATTAACATCAGGCTTTTACATTTGTTTTTTTCATATATTTACCCCCTCAATATTTTCCCCTTCCCCCTTCTCCCCCCTACCCCCCCCCCCCAACCTCCCTCCCCTCCCTCACCCACCTCGGACCTCTCTATCTATCAATATGTTCCTACTCTGCCTTATATAATTTTCCATTGCTCGTGCTGATACTATTGCCTCAATTCTTGTGCGTGACTCCATGACTTTTTGAAGGTTCTCCAACAGTCCCATTTTCCTTTCAACCCTATATCTTTTTCCTCAACCTCCTCTGTCAAACTTTCCATCTTATAGGTTTCTTCTACTGCATCTATCCAATCCCAGATTTGTGGGCTGTCCAGTCTTTTCCAATTCTTAGGTATAAGTCGCTTTGCAGCGTTTAAGAGATGTGGTACTAATGATTCCCTGTATTTCACTACCCCTTCATCTGTTCCATGAAACAGGATAACCCACGGGTCATACTCCAGTGTCTTTTTAGTAATTTCTTTTACTAAGTCTATTATCTTTACCCAAAACGTTTTAATTTTCGGACATTGCCACCAAATGTGTGCCATAGTTCCGACCTCCCCGCACCCTCTCCAACAATCAGGGGATTTTCCCGTTTGGTATCTGCTTACTTTGTCTGGGGTCGCGTACCAGCCTGTTAAACACTTATAATTTACCTCTGCTGTCTTCATGTCTACTGCAGATTTGTGTGTCAGTTGCATTATTTTCCCTATTTTCAAAGTGCTTTTCTGTGCTCCTAATTCCCTTTGCCATTTGACAATGAATGGGGGGATCACCAGCTCGTCAGTCGTCATCAGTAATTTATATAATTTAGAAATTGTATTTCTTGTATTTTCTGCTGTGCATATCCGCTCCAGTTGTGTCAGATCTAATTCTGATCTATTTGGTTGTGGTAGCTTCTTTACAAACTGACCTAGCTGCTGATACCGCCACTCACTTATCACCATTAGCTCTTTCTTGTGTTCTAAATCGTGTAGTGTTCTTAATTTTCCATTCTCCATTATGTCCCTTAATTGTGCCCTATCGTTTTTAATCCAATTACCCCCCGTTTTTTCACTCCCCGGTGCAAACATCTCGTTATTTTTTAGCGCTATTAGAGGTGAATTAAAATCTCCGTTTAGGCTTTTGTAAACTTTATCCCAAATTCTTAAAGTGTTTTGTGTCAGTGCATGAGTGTTAGTTCCTATTCCTCTAAATTTTGGGGGATTCCATATTATGTCTTTCAAACGTGCATTACACAGTGTGTTCTCTATACTCACCCACCTTTTTTCCCTTGTGTCCCTTACCCACTCCACTACTCTGGATAGCACTACGGCATTATAGTAATGTTGGATATCGGGTATCCCTAATCCCCCTCTTTTTTTTTCCTGTTTTAATGTTAGAAAGGATATTCTTGGCTTTTTGTTTTTCCATATAAAGTTCATCACTATGGTTTTGAGTTTCCTGAGGTATGTTTGTGATAGTGCGACGGGTATCATCTGAAATTTGTACGTTATTTTGGGGAGGAGGACCATCTTTAGGGTATTTATGCGTCCGATCCAGGATATTGGCTTATTAAAAAATCTTTTACATTCTTGTTTGATTTCATCCAGGAGAGGTATATAATTAGTTTTATAGATCTTATCAAGGGAGTTAGTTGATTTTATGCCCAAAATACCCCAAGAGCGCAGCGACGACTCATCCAAGAGGTCACAAAAGACCCCACAACAACGTCCACCATCAGGAAAAGACTGGGCAAAAAATGGCCTGCATGGCAGAGTTCCAAGGAGAAAACCACTGCTGAGCAAAAGAACATCAAAGCTCGTCTCAATTTCTCCACAACACATCTTGTTGATCCCCAAGACTTTTGGGACAACATTCTGTGGACCGATGAGACAAAAGTGGAACTCTTTGGAAGGTGTGTGTCCAAGTATATCTGGCGTAGAAGGAACACTGCATTTCAGAAAAAGAACATTATACCAACAGTAAAATATGGTGGTGGTAGTGTGATGGTCTGGGGCTGTTTTGCTGCTTCAGGACTGGAAGACTTGCCGTGATAAAAGGAACTATGAATTCTGCTGTCTACCAAGAGATCCTGAAGGAGAATGTCCGACCATCTTTTCGTGTACTCAAGCTGAAACGAACTTGGGTTCTGCAGCAGGACAATGATCCTAAACACACCAGCAAGTCCACCACCGAATGGCTGAAGAAAAACAAAATGAAGACTTTGGAGTGGCCTAGTCCTGACCTGAATCCTATTGAGATGTTGTGGTATGACCAGGGGAAATGGAACTCTTTCTGTATCTCCATTTTGTCCCTATTAGTCATATTTATGTTCAAAATCTCTGATTTGGCTAAATTAATTTTTAAATTTGATAGTTCACCATATTGTTTTAAGGCTGTGAGTAGCTTCGGCAGGGTGGTCCTTGGGTGTCCGATGTAAAATAATATGTCGTCCGCGAAAGCTGCTATTTTATGCTCTTCCTCCCCTGCCCAAATTCCTCTAATTTCCAAGTTGTTTCTTATAGTAGCCAGGAGTGGTTCCACCGATATAATAAATAGGGGGGACAGGGGGCACCCCTGTCTTGTCCCGTTCTTCATCTCGAAGGGGGCGGATGATAGTCCATTTATTGTCACTGAGGCTGTGGGGTGCTGGTACAGCGACTGGATCCACCGGATCATTCTTGTTCCGAATCCCATTATTTCCAGAGTCTGTACCATGAGTCCCCAGTCTACCCTGTCGAAAGATTTCTCAGCGTCGATCGACAGGAGTAGACCTGGGGACCCACTATCTTTTATCCTCTGTATTAGGAGAAGCGACCTAACCCCGTTATCCCTCCCTTCCCTACCTGAGACAAAACCCACTTGGTCCGGATGTATCAATTTGTTCATCAGGCCCTTAATCCGCCTTGCCAATACTTTAGCGTAAAGTTTTATGTCCGTGTTTAAAAGCGAGATCGGCCTATAACTAGAACAAATCGATACATCCTTTCCCTCTTTTGGTATGACCGTGATTTGGGCGGTCGCCGCCTCCCTGCTCAGTCCATATTCCACTCCCAAGCCGTTAAAATACTGACATAGTCTTGGAATCAGAATCTCCCCATATTTCTTATAATAAGCGGTTGTAAACCCGTCAGGGCCCGGACTTTTACCTGGCGCCGTATCTCTTAAAGCTTCTTTAATCTCTTCCTGAGTTATGGGTGTCTCTAACTCCTCCCTCTCCTCTTCTGTAATAGCTGGTAGTTGTGCCTTAGTTAAGAAATCTTTCGTTTTCCGAATTTTCTCCTCCAGCAGGGACCCCCTATTCTTTACAGAGTACAGCTTCTTATAGTAGTTTTTAAATGTTTCTGCGATTTCCTTAGTTTCATAGACCATCTCTCCTGTTTCAGTTTGTATTTTGTCAATATAATTTATCGACTTTTTCTTTTGAAGTATTTTAGATAGATGTTTACTGGCTTTATTTCCCCATTTATATCGCTCTTGGGCTATTCTGTTATATTTTCTTTTTTCTTCTTGGTCCATGTACTCTTTCAGTTCTCCTCTCTTGATTACTAATTGTTGGTATGCGATGGAGTGTGGGCTTAAGTATTTTTTATGTAGTTGTTCCGCTATCGCTACTTCCTCCCTTAACCCCTTTATTTTCTCTGCCCTTTCTTTTTTCTGTTTTGCTCCTAGCGCTATTAGAACTCCTCTCACATACGCCTTATGGGCCTCCCACAGTGTTGCTGCTGAGATTCCTTCGGTTTTATTGATCTGAAAGTACTGCTCTATTTCTTTTTTTAGCTTCTCAGCGCTTTCCTCATCCCTTAACATTGCTTTGTTTATTCGCCATTTGTTGGAATATCTTTGATTTCCTGCCGTTTTTAATCTCATTACTACCGGGGCGTGGTCTGACAGTGAAGCTATTTCTATTTTTATCTCGGCAACTTCCCCTACCAGTCTGTGATCTATCAGGATGTAATCTATCCTAGAGTATGTCCCGTGCACAGGGGAGAAGAACGTAAAATCTTTGCTTTTTTGATGGTGTATCCTCCATGCATCGACTAGCTGACATTTTTTTAATTTTTGTTTTAGTGCTTTTAACTGTACGTTCTCTGTCCCCTGCACACGGGACGTACTGTCTATACTCGGTTCCAGACAGAGATTGAGATCTCCCATTAAGATCACATGCCCCCTCTGGAAAACCATCAATTTTCCCAATACTTTAATCATGTATTTTGCTGCATTCGTATTTGGGGCATAGATGTTTGCCAGTGTGAGTTCCATTTCGCCTAGTTTTCCTTTTAAAAACAGGAATCTTCCCTCCGGGTCTGTTAACCTCTCTTCTAATTGAAATCTTGTCCCTTTGGACATCCCTATTGCTACTCCTCTTGTTCTTGTGTTAATCGTGTCCCCATAGTACCATGTCGGATAATTGGCTGATGATAATTTTATATTTGTTTCATGCGATAGGTGCGTTTCTTGTAGGAAAACTATGTCTGCGCGGTAGTCCCTGAGTTCATTGAGGATCTTATTTCTTTTGGCTAGAGTATTTAAGCCTCTAACATTGTATGTCAGGAAACGGGTTTCAGTCATTTATATTCTCTTTTTTTTTTTTTTTAAAGTCAGCCCACGTACATATATTTATCCTTAGTCTTCCTAGGCACTTTATTAACCGAGGTGGATGAGGTTCCCTCCCCCCTGTCCCCTTATCTTCCCTCCCTCCCCCCCCCCCCCAGCCTCCCCCCCCCCCCCAACCTCCCCCCCCCCCCCCCGCCCTCCCCCTGTCTTCCCTCCCTTCCTCCCCAGCCCCCCTGACCCCCAACTTCTCCCTCCCTCCCCCCACCCCCCCATCCCTCCTTCCCTGTGGCCCTCTCCCGACCCCGAAGTCGCCTATGGCCTGGTACTCCCTGGCCATCTGCGATTTCTTCCTATTGAGGTGGGTTCCCTGACTGCCCGCCCATGCACTTACTCCCCTCCAATCAGGTAGATTCAGGAAGCTTAGATCATCTATTACATTCCTGATGGGCTTGTACTCCTTGTATTTCCTGTACAGAAGAACAAGATGGGAGTAGATGGTGTATATGTGCATGCCGGTCGAACCCCAGCATTGGATCTTTCTCAACTCCCCCTCCTTACCCACTTAACCCCCCCCCCCCCCCCTTCCCTCGCTGTTTACCTCCCTTTTCTTTCTCCATCCCTCCCGCATTAGAGAAAACACCGGTCCCAGCAGGGGGGGCATAGACAATACAAATATGAAAGTGCAATCTACCCAGCCGTAGGCCCTCTCCCCTCCCTCCTCTCCATCCCCCCCTCCTCCAACTCCCCCTCCCTAAGTTTCTTCATCTGTCCAACCTGGCAATACGGGTATCAGGAGGTCTAATTTATTACAAAACTCTACCAAGTCTTCTGGAAAGACTAATCTAGCAGATATTCCCTCTTTCTGTCCTATGAGACTTGCTGGGAACCCCCAGTTGTACTTGATATTCTGTGTCCTCATCTGCTCCAAAAGGGGCTTCAGGAGTCTCCTTCTTGTCAGAGTGTCTGGGGCTAGATCCGCATACAACTGCACCACCTCTCCTTCATATAATAAAGGTGCTGCCCGTCGTGCCTTAGCCCAAACCTCCGCCCTTTCTTCATAAAATCGAAATCTAGCTATAATGTGCCTTGGCCTTCATTCCGCTGCGTTTCTAGTTCTTCCGACCCTGTGGATCCTTTCGATCTTTGGGAAGTCCTCTAGGGGTCTCTCGAGGAAGGGGGTTAAATATTTTTACCATTATTTCTCTTAGGTCTTCGCCCTTCTTCTCTGGAACTGCTCTCACTCTCATATTCTGTCTTCTGTTCCTGTTCTCCTGGTCCTCCAGTCTGTACAGAATTTGCCTCTGGTTGTGTTTTGTTATTTTGACCTGTTCCTTTAGTTCGATTAATTCCTGGGTATGTTTGACCATTTTTTCTTCAACCTCCTCGACTCTCATCAGCAGGTGGCCTAGGTCTCCTCTTAATGCATTGATATCTGCCTTGATTGCAATCTCGAGTTTCAAGAACATGTCCATCATGTCTTCTTTCGTTAATATTTGAGGGTCTGCTCTTGGTTCTTCTACTCTGCTTATTTCGGATTCGCTTTCTGCGGTTATGTCCCCTCTTGACTGGTCTGATGCCTCTCCAGGTTTTGGAGCATTACCTTTTCTTCTGTCTGGTTTCCCTTGTTGTTCCATTCCTTGTGGACTTACTCCCTGATTCATGTATTGTTTTATCGTGCTGCTTGTTGCCTTCGGGGTTTTGGGGACACTCCCCTTTGTTGTTTTGTTCGTTGTTTTACTCATCGTTATTTCCTTTATCTTTCTTATTCGTTTCCCCAGCTTGTTTTGTTAATTTTACCGTCACCTCTGACCGGGGATTCTCCTTTTGCCCCTACAGTACCCGATAGGGATGATAGTGTTGTTTATTAATTAGTCTATTGGTGTCTAAACCCTTTCCCTTACAGATTTAAGTTTCACGCCCTTGTTCTCTCGCAGCACACTTGCTGTCTAAAGGGTCATTGATGGGGGGGGGGGGGGGGGGGGGGGGGGGTACTCTAATACGGTAAAGGAGTTTTGGGAAAAAAAAAAAATAAAAAATTAGCAAGAAAAAGGGGAGGGGCAAGAGAGTCCTGGAGGATCCCCTATTCCCCCCTCACTTGATCCTCTCCCGAGTACTGTTACCCCTTCCTGGGATAATCAGGGGGGACATAAAGGAATCAGTACGGAGATCCTGGTAGCTGATGTTATAGTTGTTATATAAGATTTCTATGTCCCCGTACTATACTGCTCCTGGTTTCTGGTCCAACTTCCGGCGTATATAATGCCCGGCCTATTTTGACATTATAAGGAGGGCAGATTTAATCCCTGGCGCTTAAGCCCGACAAAGCCAGGGGGACATAACATGGAAAGGGGGGGAGGAGAGCCCAGGAACGAGGAGGGAGGGGGTGGTAGCAGCCACATAGGGGGGGGGGGAGTCTTTCTCACCGTTACCTTAACCGTTATTTTCACTGTTATCATCTGCTGGTTTCAATTCCCATTCCTCCTTTCTTCCCGCCAACACATACTCAAATTTCCCCACCGGTTGCATATGTTACTATTTAAAATCAGTTCTGCCAGATAGGGATTTTGCATTAGGTGTACAGACACTCCAGTTCCCAATGTCCTACCGTTTCCCCTTTTTCCCTCCTTTCTTCCTCCAGGCAGCAGCGGGGCAGAGAAGGAGGGGGGGGAGCCGCCAATGGGGAAGGGAAAAAAACAAACAAAAAAGGAAAAGAAAAAGGGCAAGGTTCAGCACAAGGTCGTCTTCCACGGCTCAGGTTACATGCACTTTACTGTATCATGAGAAGAAAATACCCGGAGCTCATACTGTATACAAATACCCGTAATAGTTCCTACAATGCAGTTCTTATTTACTCTATGTACTGTATGCAAAGTATACCGGGATTTATCTTTTAAGTTACGCTTCTTGATCTGCGCTTTTTGTTTAAGCAGTCATTTAATTTCCCTTATCCTGCTGAAACAAGAAATGCCACAGTGCATATTACATTTCCCCTTTCCTTTTAAGGAACATTTCGCTTCCCTCTTAGGGTACCTTGATCTTCTGCTCCTCTGCTGGTGATCCGGCCCGTCCTCCACCTTCTTCCCCTGGGCTGTCCGTTTGTCGGCCCCCTTATCTCTTACCTCCTCTCCCAGGACCGGCTTCCTCCCCGTGAGGTGGGTGCACGGCTACGCCGTGGTTTCCTATGCAGTACAGCGGGATGGGGGGTTCTGGCTTCCTACTGCCGTAGTAATGCGCGTTGCGGGACCCGCCGCGGATGCAGCTTCTCCTCGGAGCCAGTGTGGGGGGGGGGGTCTTGTGGGCTGTCAGCCTCGGTCATGGAGGCTCTCACTCTCCACTTCGTGCCGATGCATTCCGGGTTCCTGCTGGCGTTCGAACCTCGCGGCTCTGTCAGGCTCCTCCCTCCGTGACGTCCGCTACGTCATCACGCCCTGCCCATCCAAGATGCATTTAATGGGACACAGAATGCATTTAATGGGACACACTGCTGCATTTAATGGGACACAGGCTGCATTTAATGGGACACAGGCTTCCTTTTTTTTGTGACACAGGCTGCATTTTATGAGACACAGGCTGCATTTTATGTGACATAGGCTGCATTTTATGAGACACAGGCTGCATTTGATGTGACATAGGCGGCATTTGATGTGACACAGGCTGCATTTGATGGGACACAGGCTGCATGTAAGGAAGGACTCCGCTGGGGACACCTGATAGCATCTAGTGGCAGGCGATGTGGCTAGTGACACGCTCAGGGCTCCCACTGATTCTGCATTAGGGTGAGTTGAATGATTTCATTTTATATTACAATGTAATAATAGAAATAATGCGCTTCAATCATCCTGACACCATAACAACCATGGTGCCGGGATGATTGAAGTGCTAACACCAGGTGTTTGGAGTATCTTTATCTGCTGATTGTTAAACTTTCTAGAATACACATATTTCTATTGTGTAGGATCTGGGCCTGCTGTCCCTCCATCCCTCTCTCCCACTCCCTCCATCCCTCGTTCATCTCAGATGCTAACCACACCACCTTAGAGCCACGCCCACTATTTCACTGAAACACGCCCATTTCACCAAGTGGGAGGGGTAAAAAAGGAAGGGCGGGGTCTGGTGCCCCCCCCCATCCTAAAACTTCACCAGCCGCCACTGATAGAAATCATTAAAAAATCAGCAAAAAATAACAGCTAAGGGGGAATAGGGAGAAAGAAGTTAATTATACCTGATTAGGTTAAACTAAGGGTTAAAAAGGAGTTAAGTAAATAATTAAAAAAACATTTTTAATTGTAAGGTTTCCATAACCTCTTAATCTAACATCTTTAATCTATATATGAATGAAATGGTAATATAGTACATTGTTACACTGTATTGCTCAGTTACACTTGCAGACTATCTCCAAGTGTCTTTTTACACAGAAGCGGCTGCATTTTGAGAACATTTCATGCTATGTTAGGCCCCTTTCACACCAGCGGACCGATCGGGTCCGCCTGTAAGTTTTTAAGGTGGACCCGATTGGCTCACCTATTGTCCTCTATGGGGCGGCAGATGTCAATGGAAAATCCGCTGAAAAAAGACGGATGGCAATACGTTCGCTATCCGTCCAGCGGATCGGATCAGATGACAATCGTCTGGAAATGGACATGCAGTCCGGTTTCATCTGAGCCCCATAAAGGAGAGTGGGCTGTGTCAATGTCCCCTCTGCATAGCAGGAACAAAAGGGAAATCAACCAGCAATTGATACTAACCAACACCATATCCCTAAAAATATTGTTAAAAAAAACACAGACCTGTCATCTGCCTGCTTGGTGGGGATCAGCAGAAAGATCCCCCACTGAGCAGCCGGATTTCGCTTGGACGGATCCGCTCCATGTGAAAGGGGCCTAATAATACTAATACTGCCATTTTAGCAATCTTAATTGCTGATAATAGCCAGTTGAAGACAAGTTGACAGTAGTGGATATGTCCTAAAAGCTTTGTAGAGGGTTTTCAGTGTGTAGCTCATACACTCAAGGTCCTCATGTGGCTACGTTTCCCTTTATTATTGGTGTTTAATTTTCTCTCAATTAACTGCTAAGCTTTGTCAACCTGCTGTTCAATACCACTGCCCCAATAGTCAACAAAGGTGCTTTCAATAATATGGCAGTTGGTGGAACATAACTATGAATCAAATTAAGTCAGGCCCCAATAACAGTGATACATTTTTTTTTTTTTACAATATTTGGTTTAGGTGTGACTTTTATTTTTAAGGTTTAAGGAATAAAGTCATCTTACTCTGCAAAACTTACAGCAAAAGCTTTATCTGCAAAATATAGTGCATTAATCTATTCCTTCCAATGTCTGCAAAGAAACTGTATAATTAATGACACACTGACTCTGCTTTAAAATATACACACTCAGTTGAATGGACTTTTTTCTGGTAATGGAATCTTTTGAGAACCCCATAAGGTGTTAATACAGCAATCAGTATAGAAGCAGCAGCAGCATCATCTGGGAATAATGACAAGAAATCATGCTTTGTTTTGTCCCCAGCATCACTTCTTCATGCTAATCAAGAAGAGAGCATAGCAGTCAGTATATAAAGATATCTTGAGGAGCGTTCAGTCAAGCAACTAGCGTCATGGTATACAAATTATTGTGATGAAGTCTTGCTGTTGATTGGCCTTGATTAAGTGAGGTTACATCTGCATGAAGGCAGAGTGACTATTCAACATTCAATCTTTACGTGGAAGTAAATCAGATGACGGTGTAAGCACCAGTTTATACACACAGCTTTTAATTTATAACACATTCTAAAACCTCTGAAAATCACATAAATAGGAGAAAATGGGGAGTACCATGTATCAGATTAATCAGAAATTTAAATGCACTAATTTAAAAAAAATTGCCTCAATTAAGATAAAATTTTACATTTCAGCATAGTATGATTTTTCATACTGAATTCTGAAGAGCCATTATACAAATCAGGTGGGTAGGAGAGATATTAGGTGGAATGTTTGAATGTAACATAGTCAAAAGCTCCACTACCAAAGGGAAAAGAGGATATCATGCTTGGCTATATTGTTATTGCAATAATTTCTTTGGAATAATTTCTACAACACAGTGTTCCCAACTTTTATCTAGTTCTGAGCCACATGTAATGCTAACCAGTACTTCTGAACCACAGTGATAGTACCCACCCATGTTCTAGTTCAATCATTCAGTAATACAATCATTTTTATATATTAATTAGATCTATGTAGGCCATATTTATGCATTTTACAAAGAAATGTTTCTATATTTCTTTTTCAATTCTTTTTTTTTTATGTATTCCAAGTAACAAAGTAGAGGGTATACATGAAGAAGACCCCAGCTGGGTCACAATAATAGAACTGAAAGAACAGAACCTAATAACAAACACAGCGGAATTCTTGACAAGACAATAGGCCATCAGATTGGAATATACTGTAGGTACAGGTACATAACCATTCACTGATCCCAATATGATCAAACATGATATCCAACAAATTTCCCAACCTACAGCGTTCAGCATGTCAAGCAATACTCTTACCACTAACAAAAATTAATAAAACCGGATCAAACAACTAAAAAGGGGGGGTATATACATACAAGGGAAGGGGGGAAAAGAGGAAGGATAGCTTCCAATCCTGCAGATATTTGTACTCAGAGGGAATATACAAAGTCATGCCAGTAAACCATTTATTTAGGAATTTATTTCTAATGCCCTTCTCTGTCGCAATCAGGACCTCCATCTCATTGATTTCCAAAAATTTTGCCGACCAAGCGGTGACCAAAGGAGTTGGTGCTGTTTCCAAAAGATGGAAATACAAATTTTTGCAGCACTCACCAAAAGTGACATGATAGAATGTCTATAGGTCTTGCTTGCCATTTTGTGTTGGTTCAATAGAAAAAAGGCCGGATTCTGGAGGATCTCAGAGTCTGTGATTTTTTTTGGATGATCTGACTAACCTCCTTCCAAAAGATTTGAAGCTT
>CM053026.1:641333197-641404679 GCA_028564925.1 Lithobates sylvaticus
CTTTTCCTAAGAATTTCTGTTTGAAGTTCCATCCATATATATGGCCAGCTTAAAGCGGTTCTGCACTGTCTGTATGTTTTTTTTTTTTTTTAGTGCAATGCAATTGCCTATGAGATCTAGTTTAGGTACTCACGTGTCCTATTTCTGTAAATCGCTGCTGCCGGTTTTCGTCAGATAAGAGTTTTAGAAAATGTTTCCTGCTGGGGGCCATCTTGCCTGTGGGCATGTGAACCCACACAGGCACTTCAGATGGCCCAGCATGCACCGCCGTTACTGCGCCGATCTCGCGCGTGCGCAGTAACGGCAAAGTGTAGCTCACGTTCGCGGACATCGCCCGAAATCTTGCGAGATTTCGGACACATCTTCCGAAATCTCGCGAGATTTCGGAAGATGTGGCCGAAATCTCGCGAGATTTCGGAAGATGTCCGCACTGACTCCTGGGATCAATGACACCAGATCCCAGGAGACAGTGCGGCACGACGACGATCGACGCAGAGACCCCCGCCCACCGCCGCAGAGACAGAGGAATGGAAGTCAGCGATTACAAGGTAAGTAGAAAAAAAAAACACACTTCATTTAGTACTCTTTGCCTGATTTGGAAGGCAAAGAGATTTACTAAATGAAATGTGTGCAGAACCGCTTTAAAGTAGAACTATAGGCAACACTTTGTTTTTCATTTTGGAAAGAGCAAGGAATGGTTATAACCCCTGTCAATTTTTTTGGCATCTGTGTCCCATTGCAGAGATTTCTCTTGACTTCCTGTCCCACAGCCAAACAGGAAGTGAGAGAAAATCCCTGCAAATAAAGGGAATCCTTTGGGGATCCCCAGGTTACCAGAACTAGTGTCCCCAATCAGAAAATTTCCCCTCTATTACTTTTCTGGAGACAACCCAAAATTTGTGATTTTCTTTTACTTTCAATGATAATGGTAAACAGGGCAAATAGAGAGATTGAATTTCCCTAACAGGGGCACAGACAGCAATAAGAACATGACAAGTGTTCTAATTCCTCTTCATCTCTATCAATCTCTATTTAGTTATACTGTAAGTCCTGCTTGGCCGGAGAGTACAGGAGCCTGATGTCAAGACCAATTTAATTATTTACACTTTTTACAATTTAAAAATAATCATTAAAGAGGAAGTAAACCCTGGTGGGTTTTACTTCCTCTTTGTTTCCCTGCAAAGGTAAAGCATAATGGGCTACTACTACTACTCGCATAGTAGCTCATTATGTGTCACTTACCTGAAATCAAAGCCCGCAATGTCTTCGTTGTCCCCACTAGCAGGGAGCATCCATCTTTGCCCCTCTTCCTTCCGGGGCCGCAAACTCTGGCTCTGTGACTGTCCGGAGTCGCGTGATGTCACTCCCGCACATGCGCGCGGGAGCCGTCAGTCACAGCATGACCCCTATTAGAAGCGGCACAATGTGCTCTTTCTAAAGGGCACATGCGCCAATGACATCAGCGCTTGGCTTTTTAGTAAATATCTCCTAAACCGTGGAGGTTTAGGAGATATTTCAAGCACCTACAGGTAAGCCTTAATATAGGCTTACCTGTAGGTAAAAGTGGTTGTACTGGGTGTACAACCACTTTAAAAGGCTAAGTCCACACATTGCTAAAGTCATATATGAACCCACATTTGTAGGAAAATATGCATTTTTTGTTTTTATATTGTTTGCATAGAAGCCTGAAAAGCATTGCCACCATGATCAGTGGATCATGGATGCAATGCACAGACACCTGCAGACTCTTTTTGCAGCCGCTCAGTATGGACCTTTGGTTACAGAGCTTAAAGAAGTATCAATGGATTACAAGTGCAATGATCACTATATTTGTGTTCCAGTCACGTTTTTAAATTGGGTGCAGCTGTGTGGGCAGAGATCTGTAAATTAATAAATTACAAATCCCTTCCACTCAGTAGATCATGGATGCAAAGCATACCGACTCCTGTAGGCTCTTCTACTTCTACTGAGGTACTGACCTTTGATTACAGGGCTGCAGGAAGTGTCAATGGGTTACAAGTTCATTGATCACAAAACTTGTTTGACTACAAGTCCCTCTGACATGGTGGAAGGATGGTGGAAGGATGGTGGAAGGAACTTGTAATGTATCCATTTGCAGATCTCCACCCACACAACAGCACTAAATCTAAAAAGTGACAGAAGTCACCAGGAAAAAGAACCCAGCGATTCTGCAAGGCAGAGGGGGGGGGGCTGTTTGGGGGGGGGGAGGGGCCTGACACTATGTAAATATGGGTGTAATATGTAACATAGTAAGAAGGGTGGAGTTAGCCTTTAATGAAAACCTTACTCTGTATTTTAATGTTTTAGTCTGGGTTTGGAGTTAGAATTCAAATAGACACAAAATCGAAAACAAACACTTGAGATGCATACAGGAAGCACAGCCTACCTGCTTAGTACTTTAGCTTTTCATCCAGGCATTGCTTCATTACAGCAGGCCACCCTTCATCCTTTTGTCAGTTATCTAGTGGTCTGGGAACATGCTTACCTACGATGCTGGAAAACACACTCCTGATTCCTTTCTTTGTCCCACATACAGAAGGCTTGACATAAAAAAATGCTGGGTTTTTCACTGCCATCAATAATATTCAAACATGTCTTTTAAAGCGGTGTTCCGCCAAAAAAAGTTAAAAGCCAGCAGCTACACATACTGCAGCTGCTGGCTTTTAAAAATAGGACACTTACCTGTCCTTTCCATCATCTGTCGGGTGCTGCCGCCGCCATTGCGGGTAAGGGTACCCAAGCAGTGTAGACTTACGGCTTCAGGCCGGGAACCCTACGGCGCATGTGCGAGGGCCCGCTACTTTCTCCTACTGGCCCGGCGACAGAAGGAGGAGGAGGGAGCCCTGCGGTGATGTCATGGGTCGCAGCCCTGACTCCCGGAAGTGGGAACAGGATGCCTGTCCCCCCTCTTCCGCAAGGTGTCAATTGTGGCACCGGACGGGGAGAGGAGACAAATGAGCGGAAGTTCCACTTTTGGATGGAACTTCGCTTTAAGCTGGAATGTGATGTGGAAAACTAGAAGAAGAAAACACATAGCAGAACATGCTCGCTTACCTTTTACCTAATGATCCTGTTAGATGGTCTGTAAAAATGCCACTGCAGTAGATTCAGTGTTAAGTTAAATTAAAAAGAGACTATTTAATTGAAGCTCAGTTACACTGTTTACATTAGCATTAGTATCTCATTGAATGCATTCACTTGTTTTTCTTCACATTTTGAAACCTAATCTTAAATCCAGCTATTTATACATTTGGATTCCCTTTGAGACATCTGTAAAAGTGTTGGGTAGTGTACAGACATAATGTAAACTTATCTGCAGAGTTTTAAAAAAAATTATTAAAGGCATTTATAGAGCACTATCAATTTATGCAGCTCTTTACAGGTTGTACATTCACACCAGCCCCTGTCATCAAGGAACCTTCAAAACCGAACACATATTTATTACACAGGTTCTGTGGCTGATAAAGGTAGTAATTAAACTCACTTGGTGCCTTATCTTCATTAAATTAGCCTCAGAACCTGTGTAATTCATATGTGGTCAGGTTTAACCACTCAAGGACCAGCCTCGTTTTGGAATTTATGTGTTTACATGTTTAAAACAGTTTTTTTTTTGCTAGAAAATTACTTAGAACCCCCAAACATTATATATTGTTTTTTTTTTCTAACACCCTAGAGAATAAAATGGCGGTCATTGCAATACTTATTTTCACACCGTATTTGCGCAGCGGTCTTACAAGCGCACTTTTTTAAATAAAAAAATAAGACAACAGTAAATTTAGTCCAATTTTTGTTATATTGTGAAAGATAATGTTATGCCGAGTAAATTGATACCCAACATGTCACGCTTCAAAATTGTGCCTGCTCGTGGAATGGCGTCAAACTTTTACCCTCAAAAATCTCCATAGGCGACTTTAAATTTTTTTTACAGGTTGCATGTTTTGCGTTACAGAGGAGGTCTTGGGCTAGAATTATTGCTCTCGCTCTACCGATCGCGGCGATACCTCACATGTGTGGTTTGACCACTGTCTTCATATGCGAGCGCTACTCATGTATGCTGTCGCTTCTGCGCGCGAGCTCGTTGGGACGGGGTGCTTTAAATTTTTTTTTTTTTATTATTATTTATTTTACTTTATTTTATTTATTTTTTCACTGTTTTAAAAAAAAAAATGTAAACATCCCTTGTAATAGAAAAAAAGCATGACAGAACCTCTTAAATATGAGTCAATAATTAGGGGAGTGGCTGAGCATGGAGGAGAGAGCGTGCTAGTCAGGCTCCGGGCTCCCGCAGCGATCTGGACTCAGCTGTGGATCATGATGGCTATGTGATTACCTGATGCACCTGACGCTTAGTGAAGGGTAACGAAGTGAAGCTGACCGCTGAGCATTGACACCGCTGACACCGCTGATGGTTGCTGATACCGCTGATACCGCTGTTACTACTGCCTCCACTGTCTCCACTGCCCGCTATCGCTTGAAGCGCTTCTACCTACACATATCCTCATATCCTCATATTTCTTATCGGAGCCAGGAGGGCTGACAGCGGGACTTTCAGGAGCGCCAGACCCAGGACCCAGTGCCAGGACCGAAGATTGAGGCAGCGACGGGATCAGACGGGATACCGGAGGTAGCAGCTGAGACGGTACAGACGGCAGCAGACAGTAGCAGATAGTAGCAGATAGTAGCAAGCAGGTGGTTTATCACCCGGTTTATTTCCCGGCTATCTCCCGGGTAGGGATGGGCCCGGTGCTCGATGCGAACCCACGTTCGCATCGAGCACCGGGCGTTCGCTCGCTCGGCGAGCCCAGAACTATTTTGGCCGCTCGCATCACGTTCGTGTGATGCGAGCGGCCCCGCAATGCATTGCGGCCGGCGCGGCCGGCGCAGTGCATTGCTGGCTGATGATTGGCCAAGCATGCACTGTGACCCCGCATGCTTGGCCAATCACAGCCCCGGAATTTCGAAGAGCCATAATTGGCTACAGGCAGGACGCCTGTAGCCAATTACAGCTCAGGGGCTGTAGTACACGCCCCCCCCTATAAAAGGCCGCCACGCCGTCTGCGCCGGTCACATGCTGTTCCGGCGCAGATTGAGCAGGCTAGATCTGTGACACTCTGCTGCATTTAGTTAGTTAGAGAGATTTACTTACAGAGATTGAGTTAGATAGATTCAGTTACAAAGATTGATTAAGAAAGAGGGGCTTGTAGTGTGTTCGTGGCAGGCAGGCAGAGCTCCTATATTTTGTTCCCAGAAGCACCTATAGGACTTGTAGTGTGTTTGTGGCAGGCAGGCAGAGCTCCTATATTTTGTTCCCAGAAGCACCTATAGGACTTGTAGTGTGTTAGTGGCAGGCAGGCAGAGCTCCTATATTTTGTTACCAGAAGCACCTATAGGACTTGTAGTGTGTTCGTGGCAGGCAGGCAGAGCTCCTATATTTTGTTACCAGAAGCACCTATAGGACTTGTAGTGTGTTCGTGGCAGGCAGGCAGAGCTCCTATATTTTGTTCCCAGAAGCACCTATAGGACTTGTAGTGTGTTCGTGGCAGGCAGGCAGAGCTCCTATATTTTGTTCCCAGAAGCACCTATAGGACTTGTAGTGTGTTCGTGGCAGCCAGGCAGAGCTCCTATATTTTGTTCCCAGAAGCACCTATAGGACTTGAAGTGTGTTAGTCCCATCACACAGACCTACATTTTCTTCCCAGAAGCACCTATAGGACTTGAAGTGTGTTAGTCCCATCACACAGAGATCATATATTTTGTTCCCAGAAGCACCTATAGGACTTGAAGTGTGTTAGTCCCATTACACACAGACCTACATTTTCTTCCCAGAAGCACCTATAGGACTTGAAGTGTGTTAGTCCCATTACACACAGACCTACATTTTCTTCCCAGAAGCACCTATAGGACTTGAAGTGTGTTAGTCCCATCACACAGAGATCATATATTTTGTTCCCAGAAGCACCTATAGGACTTGAAGTGTGTTAGTCCCATTACACACAGACCTACATTTTCTTCCCAGAAGCACCTATAGGACTTGAAGTGTGTTAGTCCCATCACACAGACCTTTATTTCCTTCCCAGAAGCACCTATAGGACTTGAAGGGTGTTAGTCCCATCACACAGAGATCATATATTTTGTTCCCAGAAGCACCTATAGGACTTGAAGTGTGTTAGTCCCATCACACAGACCTTATTTCCTTCCCAGAAGCACCTATAGGACTTGAAGTGTGTTAGTCCCATTACACACAGACCTACATTTTCTTCCCAGAAGCACCTATAGGACTTGAAGTGTGTTAGTCCCATCACACAGAGATCATATATTTTGTTCCCAGAAGCACCTTAGTCCCATCACACAGAGATCATATATTTTGTTCCCAGAAGCACCTATAGGACTTGAAGTGTGTTAGTCCCATCACACAGACCTTTATTTCCTTCCCAGAAGCACCTATAGGACTTGAAGTGTGTTAGTCCCATTACACACAGACCTACATTTTCTTCCCAGAAGCACCTATAGGACTTGAAGTGTGTTAGTCCCATCACACAGAGATCATATATTTTGTTCCCAGAAGCACCTATAGGACTTGAAGTGTGTTAGTCCCATTACACACAGACCTACATTTTCTTCCCAGAAGCACCTATAGGACTTGAAGTGTGTTAGTCCCATCACACAGAGATCATATATTTTGTTCCCAGAAGCACCTATAGGACTTGAAGTGTGTTAGTCCCATTACACACAGACCTACATTTTCTTCCCAGAAGCACCTATAGGACTTGAAGTGTGTTAGTCCCATCACACAGACCTTTATTTCCTTCCCAGAAGCACCTATAGGACTTGAAGTGTGTTAGTCCCATTACACACAGACCTACATTTTCTTCCCAGAAGCACCTATAGGACTTGAAGTGTGTTAGTCCCATCACACAGAGATCATATATTTTGTTCCCAGAAGCACCTATAGGACTTGAAGTGTGTTAGTCCCATTACACACAGACCTACATTTTCTTCCCAGAAGCACCTATAGGACTTGAAGTGTGTTAGTCCCATCACACAGAGATCATATATTTTGTTCTCAGAAGCACCTATAGGACTTGAAGTGTGTTAGTCCCATCACACAGAGATCATATATTTTGTTCCCAGAAGCACCTATAGGACTTGAAGTGTGTTAGTCCCATCACACAGACCTTTATTTCCTTCCCAGAAGCACCTATAGGACTTGAGGTGTGTTAGTCCCATCACACAGAGATCATATATTTTGTTCCCAGAAGCACCTATAGGACTTGAAGTGTGTTAGTCCCATTACACACAGACCTACATTTTCTTCCCAGAAGCACCTATAGGACTTGAAGTGTGTTAGTCCCATCACACAGACCTTTATTTCCTTCCCAGAAGCACCTATAGGACTTGAAGTGTGTTAGTCCCATCACACAGAGATCATATATTTTGTTCCCAGAAGCACCTATAGGACTTGAAGTGTGTTAGTCCCATCACACAGACCTTTATTTCCTTCCCAGAAGCACCTATAGGACTTGAAGTGTGTTAGTCCCATTACACACAGACCTACATTTTTCTTCCCAGAAGCACCTATAAGACTTGAAGTGTGTTAGTCCCATCACACAGAGATCATATATTTTGTTCCCAGAAGCACCTATAGGACTTGAAGTGTGTTAGTCCCATTACACACAGACCTACATTTTCTTCCCAGAAGCACCTATAGGACTTGAAGTGTGTTAGTCCCATCACACAGAGATCATATATTTTGTTCCCAGAAGCACCTATAGGACTTGAAGTGTGTTAGTCCCATTACACACAGACCTACATTTTCTTCCCAGAAGCACCTATAGGACTTGAAGTGTGTTAGTCCCATCACACAGACCTTTATTTCCTTCACAGAAGCACCTATAGGACTTGAAGTGTGTTAGTCCCATTACACACAGACCTACATTTTCTTCCCAGAAGCACCTATAGGACTTGAAGTGTGTTAGTCCCATCACACAGAGATCATATATTTTGTTCCCAGAAGCACCTATAGGACTTGAAGTGTGTTAGTCCCATTACACACAGACCTACATTTTCTTCCCAGAAGCACCTATAGGACTTGAAGTGTGTTAGTCCCATCACACAGAGATCATATATTTTGTTCTCAGAAGCACCTATAGGACTTGAAGTGTGTTAGTCCCATCACACAGAGATCATATATTTTGTTCCCAGAAGCACCTATAGGACTTGAAGTGTGTTAGTCCCATCACACAGACCTTTATTTCCTTCCCAGAAGCACCTATAGGACTTGAAGTGTGTTAGTCCCATTACACACAGACCTACATTTTCTTCCCAGAAGCACCTATAGGACTTGAAGTGTGTTAGTCCCATCACACAGAGATCATATATTTTGTTCTCAGAAGCACCTATAGGACTTGAAGTGTGTTAGTCCCATCACACAGAGATCATATATTTTGTTCCCAGAAGCACCTATAGGACTTGAAGTGTGTTAGTCCCATTACACACAGACCTACATTTTCTTCCCAGAAGCACCTATAGGACTTGAAGTGTGTTAGTCCCATCACACAGAGATCATATATTTTGTTCTCAGAAGCACCTATAGGACTTGAAGTGTGTTAGTCCCATCACACAGAGATCATATATTTTGTTCCCAGAAGCACCTATAGGACTTGAAGTGTGTTAGTCCCATCACACAGACCTTTATTTCCTTCCCAGAAGCACCTATAGGACTTGAAGTGTGTTAGTCCCATTACACACAGACCTACATTTTCTTCCCAGAAGCACCTATAGGACTTGAAGTGTGTTAGTCCCATCACACAGAGATCATATATTTTGTTCTCAGAAGCACCTATAGGACTTGAAGTGTGTTAGTCCCATCACACAGAGATCATATATTTTGTTCCCAGAAGCACCTATAGGACTTGAAGTGTGTTAGTCCCATTACACACAGACCTACATTTTCTTCCCAGAAGCACCTATAGGACTTGAAGTGTGTTAGTCCCATCACACAGAGATCATATATTTTGTTCTCAGAAGCACCTATAGGACTTGAAGTGTGTTAGTCCCATCACACAGAGATCATATATTTTGTTCCCAGAAGCACCTATAGGACTTGAAGTGTGTTAGTCCCATCACACAGACCTTTATTTCCTTCCCAGAAGCACCTATAGGACTTGAAGTGTGTTAGTCCCATTACACACAGACCTACATTTTCTTCCCAGAAGCACCTATAGGACTTGAAGTGTGTTAGTCCCATCACACAGAGATCATATATTTTGTTCTCAGAAGCACCTATAGGACTTGAAGTGTGTTAGTCCCATCACACAGAGATCATATATTTTGTTCCCAGAAGCACCTATAGGACTTGAAGTGTGTTAGTCCCATTACACACAGACCTACATTTTCTTCCCAGAAGCACCTATAGGACTTGAAGTGTGTTAGTCCCATCACACAGAGATCATATATTTTGTTCCCAGAAGCACCTATAGGACTTGAAGTGTGTTAGTCCCATCACACAGACCTTTATTTCCTTCCCAGAAGCACCTATAGGACTTGAAGTGTGTTAGTCCCATTACACACAGACCTACATTTTCTTCCCAGAAGCACCTATAGGACTTGAAGTGTGTTAGTCCCATCACACAGAGATCATATATTTTGTTCCCAGAAGCACCTATAGGACTTGAAGTGTGTTAGTCCCATCACACAGAGATCATATATTTTGTTCCCAGAAGCACCTATAGGACTTGAAGTGTGTTAGTCCCATTACACACAGACCTACATTTTCTTCCCAGAAGCACCTATAGGACTTGAAGTGTGTTAGTCCCATTACACACAGACCTACATTTTCTTCTCAGAAGCACCTATAGGACTTGAAGTGTGTTAGTCCCATCACACAGAGCTCCTCTATTTTCTTCTCAGCAGCACCCACAGGACTTCTAGTGTGTTAGTGGCATCACACAGAGCTCCTCTATTTTCTTTGCAGAAGCACCCACAGGACTTCTAGTGTGTTAGTGGCATCACACAGAGCTCCTCTATTTTCTTTGCATAAGCACCCACAGGACTTCTAGTGTGTTAGTGGCATCACACAGAGTTCCTCTATTTTCTTTGCATAAGCACCCACAGGACTTCTAGTGTGTTAGTGGCATCACACAGAGCTCCTCTATTTTCTTTGCAGAAGCACCCACAGGACTTCTAGTGTGTTAGTGGCATCACACAGAGCTCCTCTATTTTCTTTGCAGAAGCACCCACAGGACTTCTAGTGTGTTAGTGGCATCACACAGAGCTCCTCTATTTTCTTTGCAGAAGCACCCATAGGACTTCTAGTGTGTTAGTGGCATCACACAGAGCTCCTATATTTTCTTCTCAGCAGCACCCACAGGACTTCTAGTGTGTTAGTGGCATCACACAGAGCTCCTCTATTTTCTTTGCAGAAGCACCCACAGGACTTCTAGTGTGTTAGTGGCATCACACAGAGCTCCTCTATTTTCTTTGCATAAGCACCCACAGGACTTCTAGTGTGTTAGTGGCATCACACAGAGCTCCTCTATTTTCTTTGCAGAAGCACCCACAGGACTTCTAGTGTGTTAGTGGCATCACACAGAGCTCCTCTATTTTCTTTGCATAAGCACCCACAGGACTTCTAGTGTGTTAGTGGCATCACACAGAGCTCCTCTATTTTCTTTGCAGAAGCACCCACAGGACTTCTAGTGTGTTAGTGGCATCACACAGAGCTCCTCTATTTTCTTTGCATAAGCACCCACAGGACTTCTAGTGTGTTAGTGGCATCACACAGAGCTCCTCTATTTTCTTTGCAGAAGCACCCATAGGACTTCTAGTGTGTTAGTGGCATCACACAGAGCTCCTATATTTTCTTCTCAGCAGCACCCACAGGACTTCTAGTGTGTTAGTGGCATCACACAGAGCTCCTCTATTTTCTTTGCAGAAGCACCCACAGGACTTCTAGTGTGTTAGTGGCATCACACAGAGCTCCTCTATTTTCTTTGCAGAAGCACCCACAGGACTTCTAGTGTGTTAGTGGCATCACACAGAGCTCCTCTATTTTCTTTGCAGAAGCACCCATAGGACTTCTAGTGTGTTAGTGGCATCACACAGAGCTCCTATATTTTCTTCTCAGCAGCACCCACAGGACTTCTAGTGTGTTAGTGGCATCACACAGAGCTCCTCTATTTTCTTTGCAGAAGCACCCACAGGACTTCTAGTGTGTTAGTGGCATCACACAGAGCTCCTCTATTTTCTTTGCATAAGCACCCACAGGACTTCTAGTGTGTTAGTGGCATCACACAGAGCTCCTCTATTTTCTTTGCAGAAGCACCCACAGGACTTCTAGTGTGTTAGTGGCATCACACAGAGCTCCTCTATTTTCTTTGCATAAGCACCCACAGGACTTCTAGTGTGTTAGTGGCATCACACAGAGCTCCTCTATTTTCTTTGCAGAAGCACCCATAGGACTTCTAGTGTGTTAGTGGCATCACACAGAGCTCCTATATTTTCTTCTCAGCAGCACCCACAGGACTTCTAGTGTGTTAGTGGCATCACACAGAGCTCCTATATATTCTTCTCAGCAGCACCCACAGGACTACCGACTACAATGGCTGGAAGACCACCAAGGGGAGGCAGAGCGTGCAGAGCCAAGAACACAGGGCAGGCAGGCTCTGTTTCTAGTGGACGTGGCCGTGGACGTGGACGTGGTCGTGCATCGTCATCAGCACGTGGCCATGGGACACGCACGTCTTTGTTTTCGGCAGCTGGACATGTGGAGCCGCATCATGCTGAAGGCTTGGTAGAATGGATGACCAAGCCCTCCTCATCCTCCTCATCCTCTCTCACCCAGGCTCAGGGTACTGACAGAGCATCATCAGCCACCCCTTCCCTAGACCCACCATGTCCTCCTGAGGAGTCCCCCGAACTCTTTGAGCACAGTGTTGGGTTCATGCTCCAGGAGGATGCCCAACGATTCGAAGGCTCGGATGATGATACCCAGCTTGAGGAATCTGGCAGTACTGTTCCACCAGCTGCAGCTTACTGCCAGGTTTGCTCTAGTGGTGAAGAGGGAGGGGATGATGAGGTCACTGACTCCACGTGGGTGCCTGAAGGGAGAGAGGATGAGGAGGAGGACGAGGAGGAGGAGGATGCAGCGTCACATGTCCAACGAGGCAGGATGCCCCCTGGAGGCCAGGTAGAGGCCAGCACAGCAACTGTACAACACCGCAGAGCTCCGCCTGTGCAGGGCGCTGCCTCTGCACGTTATCAGAAAAGTTCTTTGGTGTGGGCCTTTTTTGAGACGAGTGCAGCAGATCGCACCACTGCTATTTGCAATATTTGTCTCAAGCGTATCTCGCGTGGCCAAAACATCAGCCGCTTGGGCACCACAAGCATGACCAGACATATGGCGACCTGCCATGCAGCTCGTTGGCAGGCACACATAAAAGACCCACACCAAAGAACTAAGCGGACCTCTCCTTGCTCCTCCTCAGCTGGGATCTCCATCCCCACTACACCTTCAGTCCTCTCTGAAAGCTGCTCTGAGAGGACTGAAGGTGTAGAATTAGGTGTGTCACAACCAAGTACTTGCAGTACACCGACGTCCGATTGCAGCAGGCAAATTTCCCTGCCCCAGCTGCTGGACCGTAGAAAGAAGTACACTCCCAGCCATCCACATGCCCAGCGGTTGAATGCTAGCCTGGCTAAATTGCTAGCACTTCAACTGCTGCCTTTTCAGTTGGTAGACTCGGCCCCCTTCCGTGAGTTTGTTCAATGTGCGGTTCCTCAGTGGCAGGTTCCCAAACGCCACTTTTTCTCGTGGAAGGCGATTCCGTCTCTCTACCGGCATGTGGAGGGCAATGTCCATGCCTCGCTGGACAGGGCGGTCAGCGGTAAGGTGCATATTACCGCTGACTCATGGTCCAGCAGGCATGGACAGGGACGGTACCTTTCTTTCACGGCCCATTGGGTCACTCTATTGGCAGCTGGGAGGGATGCAGGACAAGGTGCAGTAGTGTTGGAGGTTGTTCCGCCACCACGCCTCCAAAACGCGACTACTGCTACTGGTTGTGACACACCTCTCTCCTCCACCCCCTCCTCTTCTTCTTCCTCCAGTGCTCTGTCCTTGGAACCAGCGGTGCTCCGTAGGCGTACAAGGGGCTACGCAAGTACGCAGGCAAAAAGATGCCATGCCGTGCTTGCGCTGGTGTGTTTGGGGGACAGGAGCCACACTGGGCCAGAGGTTCTGGCAGCTCTGCAGGGGCAGGCCGAGAGGTGGTTGACGCCACGTCAGCTTAAGCCAGGAATGGTCGTTTCTGACAATGGCACCAACCTCCTCTCCGCCCTGCGACAGGGGCAGCTCACCCATGTGCCCTGCATGGCTCACGTCCTCAACCTGGTGGTGCAGCGGTTCTTGGGCAGGTTCCCAGGCTTACAGGATGTCCTGAGGCAGGCCAGGAAAGTCTGTGTGCATTTCCGCCGATCTTATAATGCCAGTGCTCGGCTGACTGAGCTGCAAAAGGAGCTGAACCTGCCCAAGAACCGCCTAATATGTGACATGCCCACCAGGTGGAACTCAACGTTGGCCATGCTGCAGCGACTGCACACGCAGCAGAGGGCCATCAATGAGTACCTTTGCGACTACGGCACCAGGACAGGGTCAGGGGAGCTTGGTTTTTTTTCCCCACGTCAGTGGAGCATGATCAGGGATGCATGCACTGTCCTCTCACCATTTGAGGAGGCCACGAGGATGGTGAGCAGTGACAGTGCATGCATCAGTGACACTGTCCCTCTTGTCCACCTGTTGGAGCATACGCTGCGTGGGATAATGGACAGGGCACTTGAGGCAGAACAGAGGCAGGAAGAGGAGGACTTCCTTGCCTCTCAAGGCCCCCTTTATCCGGACAGTGTTCCTTCTGTCCCACCCATCACACAGGAAGAGAATGAGGAGGAGGAGGAGGAGGATTGTGTGAGCATGGAGGTGGAGCCTGGCACTCAGCATCAGCAGCAGCAGTCTTTTAGGGATGATGTACAGTCCCAACAAACCAGTGGACTTGTACGTGGCTGGGAGGAGGTGGCTGGCGATCATGTCATCCTCAGTGACCCAGAAGACTCCGGACCGAATGCCTCAGCTAACCTACGCTGCATGGCCTCCCTGATCCTGCAAAGCCTGCGGAAGGATCCTCGTGTTCTTCGGATCAAGGAGAGGGACCATTACTGGCTGGCCACTCTCCTTGATCCGCGGTACAAGGGTAAGGTTGCGGACCTTATCTTGCCGTCGCAGAGGGAGCAGAGGATGAGACATCTCAGGGAGGCCTTGCAGAAAGGTCTGTGCAACGCGTTCCCAGAAACTGGGAGGCTACAAACTCCTGGTCCTGGGCGACGAGTTGCTGAGGCTTCGGTCAGTGGCAGAAGGAGCGGTGGGGAAGGTGGACGTCTGACCGATGCGTTCAGACAATTTTTTAGTCCGCAGCCCCAAGGTATGATCGGTTCCAGCAACCATCGCCAGCGTCTGATATACATGGTGCAGGAATACCTTGGGGCAAGGTCAGACTTGGACACCTTTCCCACCGAAAATCCTCTGGCTTACTGGGTCCTGAGGATGGATCACTGGCCAGAGCTTGCACAGTATGCAATTGAGCTACTGGCCTGTCCTGCCTCCAGCGTTCTTTCCGAACGCACATTCAGTGCTGCTGGAGGATTTGTGACTGATCATAGGGTGCGCCTGTCCACCGCCTCGGTTGATCGACTGACATTCATCAAAATGAATCAGTCTTGGATCACCACCAGCTACCAGGCACCTGAGGCGGATATAACCGAATAATTTTTAATGTCACATCCCTTCAAGACTGCCTATGCTGATGCTGAGTGACTGTCCTCTTATGTTCACTGACTATCCTCTTCCTCCTCCTCAATGATCCATGCCACCACACCAGTGCCTAAGGCACAATTTTTCAGCCCCTGTTTAACAGGGGCGTGTACTTACAATTTTTTTAAAAAATGCTTCGCAACACGTGTGACTGCTGTGCTCCAAGTACAGTCTCTGTGAGGGCCGTGTTGCAGTGTTGTGGCACCAGCACCAGTGCCTAAGGCACAATTTTTCAGCCCCTGTTTAACAGGGGCGGGTACTTACAATTTTTTTTAAAAAATGCTTCGCAACACGTGTGACTGCTGTGCTCCAAGTACAGTCTCTGTGAGGGCCGTGTTGCAGTGTTGTGGCACCAGCACCAGTGCCTAAGGCACAATTTTTCAGCCCCTGTTTAACAGGGGCGGGTACTTACAATTTTTTAAAAAAAAATGCTTCGCACCACGTGTGACTGCTGTGCTCCAAGTACAGTCTCTGTGAGGGCCGTGTTGCAGTGTTGTGGCACCAGCACCAGTGCCTAAGGCACAATTTTTCAGCCCCTGTTTAACAGGGGCGGGTACTTACAATTTTTTTAAAAAATGCTTCGCAACACGTGTGACTGCTGTGCTCCAAGTACAGTATCTGTGAGGGCCGGGTTGCAGTGTTGTGGCACCAGCACCAGTGCCTAAGGCACAATTTTTCAGCCCCTGTTTAACAGGGGCGTGTACTTACAATTTTTTAAAAAAAATGCTTCGCAACACGTGTGACTGCTGTGCTCCAAGTACAGTCTCTGTGAGGGCCGTGTTGCAGTGTTGTGGCACCAGCACCAGTGCCTAAGGCACAATTTTTCAGCCCCTGTTTAACAGGGGCGGGTACTTACAATTTTTTAAAAAAATGCTTCGCAACACGTGTGACTGCTGTGCTCCAAGTACAGTATCTGTGAGGGGTTGCAGTGTTGTGGCACCAGCACCAGTGCCTAAGGCACAATTTTTCAGCCCCTGTTTAACAGGGGCGGGTAATTACAAATCTTGATCTAATAGTTCACAGCAGGGCCCATTCCTGCGCCCACCAAGAGTAACTATGAGGGCCTGCAGTCTTGTGGCAACACCGTCCACCACCACCGCCAAAGGCCCAATTTTTCTGCCCTGTTCATGAGGTGCTTGCAATTACAAATCTTGATCTAATAACTCACAGCAGGGCCCATTCCTGCGCCCACCAAGAGTAACTATGAGGGCCTACAGTCTTGTGGCAACACCGTCCACCACCACCGCCAAAGGCCCAATTTTTCTGCCCTGTTCATCAGGTGCTTGCAATTACAAATCTTGATCTAATAACTCACAGCAGGGCCCATTCCTGCGCCCACCAAGAGTAACTGTGAGAGCTTACAGTCTTGTGGCAAAACCGTCCACCACCACCACCACCACCCCCAATTTTTCTGCCCTGTTCAACAGGTGCATGCAATTACAAATCTTGATCTATTAACTCACAGCAGGGCCCATTCCTGTGCCCACCAGTCTTGTGGCTACACCAACATCTAATAGGGCAAATTTCTGCAGAGTATATACGCCAGGCCCCTACTTTCAAACATCCAACTTACAAACGACTCCTACTTGCAAATGGAAAGAGAAAACAGGAAGTGAGAGGAAATCTACCCCTAGGAAGGGAAATTCTATCCTGTTAGATTTAATTTGGGAAAAAGGTATCTCCTCTCTACTGATACTTTATCACCAATCCTTGTTTCAATTAAAACCCCACTTTTTCCAAAAACATTTGTCATTGGATCGGAAAGTTAGGTGACATGTTCTGAACAGATGTGCAAAGACAGCAAATGTTACAGGGGTGATAACCCCTCCCTATGTTCTCCAAAAAGCTTAAAAATAGATTTTTTTGGGATGGAGCTACACTTCATAATGTACCTGTTCAGATTCTACTTAAGAACAAACCTAAAGCCGCAAGTGGTTTTAAATGGCTTCTTTTTTTCCTTTACAAATGTCATTTTGTGCAAGGACAGTTCTAAACACGGGAAACACATGCCACTTCACAGGCATACTTTAGACACCCCCCAGGTACCATATTTAAAGGAAAATTTCACTTTTTTTTTTTCACTTTATGCATCATTAAAATGACTGCTCCCGAAAAAACGTTAGTTTTTAAAAGTTCTTTTTGCATTGATATATGTCCCCTGGGGCAGGACCCGGGTCCCCAAACCTGTTTTATGACATTAACATGCATATTGGCCGTTGTAATTAGCACTTTTGATTTCGAACGTTCGCGTCCATTATAACGTATAGGGTTCGAAAATTCGCGCAAACTTTCGGTCGGTTCGAAGGTTCTGGTGCGAACCGAACCCGGGGGTGTTCGGCTCATCCCTACTCCCGGGTATTCCCTGGCTATTCCCTGGCTATTTCCCGGCTACCCTGTACCTTGTATCAATATACCAATATCTGGTTCTGTCATGGTTCGGGTACGGTATACTTGCTGAACTTGCTGAACTTGTTGCTGAACTTGCTGAACTTGTTGTGCTTGCTTTACTTGATGCACTCGTTGCACTTAATCAGTCTGAGTTTTGTCCTGAGTTTTGTCCTGGCCGTACTGTCATACTGCCTTGTGCCCTCGGCTCACTAGATATTGGAAAACAAGAACATAAAATATGAAATTATGAAATTATAAAAGCATGATCTCCAAACTGGTCACCTGCTGGTTCCCCGCTGGTCTGTAGTTGCAGCTGCTTGTTGCAGCAGTTTGCCCTTCACGTTGAGTCAGGGACATCCCATGGGACGGAGGAGGAGAGGAGCAGCGTGTACACCCCCGGCGCATGGTCCCTATACAGTCCACCAGTCTACAGCCCACCAGCTTGCGGCTCATTCCGCCCATCCAGCAAAGGGTCAGCAAGGGATAGCAGAGTTCTTCCCAGTTGGAGAAAGGACTCGCTCCCGCACGTCTAAAACTTCTAAAACATCTAAAACGGTGTCTGTGTCTGTGACGGAATCGAGCACAGGAGCCTCTAGAGGTATTATTGCCAGCGACTACCCATGCTTGGGTACCAGCAGCAGAGATAGTCCAGATAGTCCAGTGGCTAGTACAGCGCGGCATTTAGTGAATAGCGAGATTGATAATATAGCAACTATTGAGCAGTTCACTTTACCTCCACTCGCTACACCCCCAGCAACATCGGCACCGATAGTACTACCAGTACCACTAGCAGTAATATCACCTGCACCAGCACTGTCAGCACCGTCAGAAGCTTTTGTTCCCCCTTTTGTTTCCCCTTTGTCGGCACTGGCACCTTTACCGGCATCCGAACCTGCATTAGCAATTATACCTGTATTTGAACATACACCAGTACCGCCAGTGGAATTGGCAATTGGATTTACACCCATACAGGAATCACCTATATCAACAGATCCTTTGTCTTTGCCCCCACCCCCAACGCAGTTTCCAGTATCAGTGCCTTCGTTGCTTTTGTTGCCACTGGTGAAGTTATCGGCTACTGAAATGGGGGAGAAAGGGGTGAAAGGGGTTATCAAGAATGTCAATACTAAGGATGAATGGACAGCTGATAAGGTTTCCCTAGGTGCCCAGCACGCCGGGGTAAAATCTCCTGGATCTACAGATGAGAGTGCACAACCTGAACATCACGATCTAACAGCCCCTACAGACAATACAGATACTACAGAATCGGCTGTATCAGGTACATTAAACAGAAATGTGTATACGAATGTGAAGGGGGTAGATGCCGCAATAAATCATTCACCCACCCTTAATACTATGGAGGGGGGAACCATGGACACAGCAGGGGAGGGAATAGGGGCCACCATGAGCAAGGAAACAGGATCGGAGGTGGGTGACCTTTGGGACTATCTTAGAGCCCTACCAACTCGTCATGAGATGGAGGCATTTGTTCAACGCTTAGAACATGGTTTCCATAAAGAACTTCAGACTGTTAACACAGAACTTCAGGCCACTGGGACGAAAATAGCAAAGGTGGAGCAAACGGTAGATGCGCTAGCAGATCATGTGCATGTTCAGGAAAAACGTATAGATGTTCAAGAATCTCAAATATATACACTATTCCAACTAATGGAGAATCAAGACAACCGCAATAGACGAAACAATATTAGGATCAGGGGATTACCCGAGACAGTGGGGGCAGAGGAACTAGCGCTAACGGTTAATAAAATTTTTACATCGTTATTGACGAGACCAGAAGAACCAATTCTAGAGCTAGATAGAGTGCACCGGTCTCTTGGACCACGTAACATAGATCCAGACAAACCAAGGGACATTATTTGCCGAGTACATTTTTTTAGAGACAAAGAGGAAATTATGAGGAAGTCTAGAGAGAAGGGTCAAATAAAAGTTAAAGAGAACTCTATTCAATTATTACATGATCTATGCCCATTTACACTGGAGAAGAGGAAGGCGTTAAGGCCATTACTTAAAATGCTGCAAGATCGCAACATTGTCTATCGCTGGAACTTTCCCTTTCAACTACAAATTAAAAAAGAGGGCAGGTGGCTTAATCTACGTGACCCATCAGACATTCCGACAATACAATCCGCTATGGGACTGCCAGACCTCCCGCCAATAATTTGGCCCCAGACATATACACCGTTTAGAAGGATTGAACGTCGGGGGGATGATGCAACAAAACAGCCAGACAATAACAAAGATTAACTGATTAATTAATGCGAGAGAATAAGAACTGCCTATAGAATGGCTCGGCCATAGAGTTCTGTTACTGGGGTCCCGACTATCTCTCTCTCTCACTCTCGCATGTACCCTTTTTTTATTCTTCCCATTCTTTTTCTTTTTCTTTGGTAGTTGTCACACTCTTTTCTTTTTTCATGCTCTTCCTTCTCCCCTTCACTTCTAATTCTCTCCAATATTATTGTTTCCTACTCTATTCCCCCCCCCCCCCTTTTATAGGATTGGTAGGATTTGGGCTATTACAATCCTCTGGAGATTAAAATACACTGAGCGATTTTTGTATGTGGATTAACATGCGACTTTGAAGCAAGAGATACACGAGGGGTGTTATCAACTAGAGCCCTGGATACAGGGCTGAAGGTTATAGGTCTACGATATATAGCTTATAGTTTATAGTTCTAAATATAGATGTGATTGTAGTGAAGAGTTATTGTATTTGTATTTAATTAAATTTAATTAAAAATTTTTTAATTCTTTTTCTTTTCTTCCCTCTCCTTCTCTTCTCCTTCTCCTTCTCCCTCTCTCTTCTCCTTCTCCCTTCTCCTTCTCCTTTCCTTCTCCTTCTCCTTCTCGTTCTTCTCCTTCTCCTTCTCCTTTCCTTCTCTTCTCCTTTCCCTCTCCCTCTCCTTCTCCCTCTCCTTTCCTCTCCTTCTTCTCCTTCTCCTTCTCCTTCTCCTTCTTCTTCTTCTTCTTCTTTCCTTCTCCTTCTCCTTCTCCTTCTCTTTCTCCTTCTCCTTCTTCTTCTTCTCCTCCTTCTCCTTCTTCTTCTTCTCCTCCTTCTTCTCCTTCTCCTTCTCCTTCTCCTTCTCCTTCTCCTTCTCCTTCTCCTTCTCCTTCTCCTTTTCCTTTTCCTTTTCCTTTTCCTTTTCCTTCTTCTCCTTCTCCTTCTTCTTTTCCTTTGCCTCCTCCTTCTCCCTCTTTTTTTTTTTTTTTTATTTTATTTTTTTTGTGCACTATTAATGTATTGGGAGGTATATAATCTACGAAATGTTTAAACTGAATGTGAGGGAGGGGGGAGGGGGTGGGCGGGGGAGGGATGTAGATTTACCCAAATATTAAGACCATCAAACTTTATTACAAACGATTTAAAGTCCAGAATCACTGCGGTGAGGTACCCTCTGTGCCAGCCAAGTCTTTCCCCTTAATAGGTACCCCAGCCCTCTGGAAGGGCTTGGAGTTTTTGTTTTTTGGATAAAATCCTAAATCTAAGGGGATCTTCCCTATTTTTTTTTTTTTTTTTTTTTTTTTTTTTTTTTTTTTCCCCAAAGAATTAATAGTGTGCAGTTCCCAGAGTAGCTCAGGGATCTGCGAGAGGGATCCTCTCAAAATATATATATTTTTTTTTTTTTTTTTTTTTTTTTTTCTCTCCTTCTCTATTCTCCCCTCCCCCTCTCCTCCCTCCCTGCCGCCTCCCTCCCGCCTCCCTCCCTTAATCGCCCCACTTTTTACAATGGCGGCAAACTTCTCCTCGCCAGGGGTGTTGAAGCTCTGCACTTATAATGCCAAAGGATTGAATAATAAATCAAAAAGAGGTCAAATTTTCTACAGTATGCATAAAGCAAAGGTGGACATTATATTACTCCAGGAGACTCATTTCCGTACAGGCAGCATCCCAGTGTGTTCACGAAAGCATTACTCTCATTGGTATCATAGTACTATGCAGAGTTCCAAAGCAAGAGGGGTATCCATTGCTTTTCACAAACATTTGCCGTTACATTACTTGAACCATAAAGCGGATAGAAAACGGCAGATATCTCTTCCTAAAAATTAAAATATGGAATAAAACTTTCACAGTTGCAAATTTCTATATCCCAAACCAAGATCAAACTAAAACAATTGAGAGGTACCTTAATCATCTAGCAGATTTTGCAGAAGGTACTGTTCTTGTAGGGGGAGACTTCAATCTTGCTCTGGATCCTACTCTAGATACCTCAGCTCAAAGATCAAATACTCCATACTCCTGCCTGAGAGCTCTTAAAAAAAAACTTTCTGAACACATGTTAGTGGATTTATGGCGGATCTTAAATCCTAAGAAACGTAATTATACTTATCTCTCCTTAGCCCATAAGACATATAGTAGGCTAGATTATTTTTTAACAGGTCCTAAAGTAGTAGAATGGTCCCCGCAAATGGAAATAGGATCATTTATTTGGTCCGACCACTCTCCAGTATTCTTAACAATAACCCCTCCTCAGACGCAGGGGACAAATTGGTCCTGGCGCTTGAACGATAAACTCATGACAGACTTAACATGCCATAGGGCAATTATAGCTGCAATTGACAACTTTATTACAGACCATAAACATGATGAAACTGCACTCCCTTTTAAATGAGAAGCCCTTAAAGCGGTACTCCGGGGGGTGTTTATTCAACACGGTTCACGTATCAAGAGAGAAAAATCTAAAAATATTGAAACTATCACGTTAAAACTTAGTTCGCTAGAATCACAACATAAAATTCATCCATCAGCAGAATTACTAGCTGACATATCTCACACAAGATCATCTTTATTACAGATTCTTGATGCCTATCAGGGCTCATACCAACAAAGGCGAGCCTTGGGTAGGTATAGATATGAGAATAAATGTGGGAGATTGTTAGCTAATAAACTACATCCACGCCCCTCCCAAACTTCTATATTAAGTATAAAAAAAACATCGGGAGAGCCTACATCGGATCCACAAACCATCCAAGAAATCTTCAAGGCATATTTCTCGGCTTTATATAATTTGGTTCCACTGACCTCGTTAGAAGAGAAAGATATTGAATCCTATGTACAAGAAAATGCAATTCCAACAATAGATAATGGAAATAAGATCTTGCTGGACTCCCCTTTCTCACAAAAGGAATTATTAGATGTAATTGATAATATACCAACAGATAAAAGTCCAGGCCCGGACGGATTCACTCCAAAATTTTATAAAACATATAAAGAACAGCTATCCCCATTTATGCTTCAGGTATTTAATTCTATTTCCTCAAATAGTCAATTCCCAAAACAGTCTTTGGAATCGCATATAACTTTGATTCCAAAACCAGATAAGGACCCAACATTATGTTCTAGTTATCGACCGATATCCTTGATTGGGGTAGATATAAAAATTTACGCTAAATTAATAGCGCTCCGTCTCCAACCTCTCCTCACTGGTCTAGTACATACAGACCAGGTAGGATTTGTTCAAGAAAGAGAAGCGCGCGACAATACAATTAAAACTATTTTATTAATGAACCATGTCAAAATAGCCAAAATACCAGTATGCCTTTTTTCAGTCGATGCAGAAAAGGCATTTGATCGGGTAGGATGGTCCTTTCTCAAACAAGCATTAATACAAACGGGTATGGGGAAAAATTTACTTAACAAGATTATGGCACTTTATATTGGGTCAGCGGCCAGGATAAAGATTAATGGATCATTAACATCGAGTTTTAACATACAAAATGGCACACGCCAGGGATGTCCACTTTCCCCGTTACTCTATGTTATAGTGATGGAGTATTTGGCAACAGCAATTAGACGGAACCCATCCATAACCGGCATAAAAATTAAACAAAACGAAGTAAAGCTAGCCCTATTTGCCGATGATCTATAACTTTATGTTACTAATCCCCATACCTCACTACCTTCTATAATATCTTAATTCCAGCGCTTTGGAACCCTGAGTAACTTTAAAGTAAATATCCATAAATCAGAAATCCTTAATGTATCACTCACACCACAACAAATTACGGCTATAAGAAACAACCTTTCATTAAAAATTTGCCCAACAGCACTGAAATATCTAGGTATTAAAATACCCTCTGACCCGCGCCATCTATATCAAATGAATTATATTCCTCTTTTGCAGCGCACTTTATTAGATTTGAAAAAATACGATGCTAAACAACATTCATGGTTCGGGAGGATTAATATATTAAAAATGGACATAATACCACGTTTCTTATACTTTTTTCAAACCATCCCTGTGCCCATCCCTAGATCTTTTTTCTCAACGTTACAAGCAGCCTTTACAAAATTTATCTGGGGATATAAGAAACCTAGATTACACAAGAAGCTATTAATAGCCCCAAAAAATAAAGGAGGAGCAGGTGCACCGGATTTATACTATTATTACGCTTCAGCAGTTTTGATTAGGTTAGTGAATTGGTTTCATCACTCAGAAATTAAACAATGGGTATCAATAGAGCAGGGGCTGAACTAATTGGACCTTAAGGGGATACCTTGGCTAGATCTATCTAGAAGAAATATAGGTCTAGAGCCACAAAAAAATATGCCACCCCTCACATCCCATCTATTGAAAATCTGGGAAAAAACAGTTATACGGTTAGAATTGTCCTCCTTTGTTGGACCAATGACTCCGTTATTCGGTAACCCCAAATTCCCGCCGGCAATAAACCGTACACACTTTCTAATTTGGAATAGAGAGTCTCACCCAAGACTGGGCCAGACTCTTTATCAAGGAAGAGTCCCTCCCTTACAAAATTTATTTCCCATGCAACAACCTTCAGGTATACAAAAAATGGAATACTGGCAACTAACATCATTCTTGGCATCTATTTCCTCAAATAGATCTCTATATAGAGAGTTAACACAGGTTGAAAGCCTTCTGTTACAAGTATCCAAACCAAAACATGTTCTCTCAACAATATATAAGACGCTTATTTTAAAACAGTACTCTGAGCCACCGGAATTTATTAAAAAATGGGAGAAGGAGATCAATGTTCAAATCGGGGATAAAGAATGGGAGAAGGCATTTCATTTAACTCATTGTTTATCAGCAGCAATCAAAGCACAAGAAACGAGTTATAAAATTATCTCAAGGTGTTACTGGAGTCCAGTAGCACTACAGCATATTTACCCGGATAGATCGGACACGTGCTGGCGATGCCGCACGGATAAGGGCTCACTGTTCCATATCTGGTGGGAATGCCCCCAAATATACAGCTTCTGGGAAAAAGTCTTGCAAATGTATACTTTAATTACAGGGGAGGTAATACCAAATACGCCGCAAATTACCCTTCTTTCTATCTTACCAGGCTCATATAAGACTATCAAAAAAAGCCTTCTCTGTCACTGGTTGACAGCTGCAAGACTGGTAATACCGAGGCATTGGCGCTCACCTCAGTCTCCATCAATAAAGGAATGGGTTATGGAAATGGACAATATTGAAAGTTTAGAAAAACTTTTAGCACACGAAACAGACACACTGGGGGAATGGATACGGAAATGGGCCCCCTGGAGGACCTATAGAGAATCACAGATAATTTAGGGAATAGAGAGGGAATGGCGACATTCTAGATAATATGGACTGAGGCGACAGGGATAAGAGCTTCGCCACAGAGGCGGGGGGGAGGGAGAGGGGAGGGAGATGGGGGGGAGGTAAACCTAAGCGTGGTCTCTCCCCTGCCCCGCTTTTGCCCCCCTTTTTTTATTTTTTTTTTTTTTTCCTTCTCTTTTTTTGTTGTTTGTTTTTTTTTATTTTTTTAATTTTTTTTTTTTTTTTTCCCCTTTTGTGTGTAAGGTGGTATTCGGTTGGTTTATTTGCACCAGCGAGTATTATGAACTGCTGGTAGGTATGTGTTAAGATATCCACAGGATTTAAAGGATTAACGAACTGATATTATTTTTGAGCGACAATGTAACCGATCGAACTGTCACTGCCCTTGTTTGCTTGTCTACTTGTGTGTATAATTTATAATAATAAAATAAGATTGATATAAATATGAGTCAATAAGTCCTCAGATCTCATACTTGGACTAAAATGCAGAAAAAAAAAAAAATTGTCATTTGAAAAAATGACAACAGAAAAATGTTCCGTTAAGAGGTATGGGCAGAAGTGACGTTTTGACATTGCTTCCGCCCTCCTATGGTATGGAGACGGGTGGGGGCCATCTTAGCCTTATTTGTCTATATGTACAGGACCTAAAAGGACCCGATCGCCTCCACCGCTACCGACGGCTTCGGTAAGCGGCGGAGGGTGCGGGAGAGCGGCGGGAGGGGGGTGGCACCTCTCCCGCTGCCGATAACGGTGATCTCGCAGCGAATCCGCCACAGAGACCACCATTATCGTGAAGAGGACCGGCTCCTGAAAAGATGGATATCTCGGTTGTGGCAGAAGCTGCTGCCGTTACCGAGATATCCCTCTTCAAAGTGCTGACGTATATATCCAGGAGGCGGTCGGCAAGTGGTTAAAGGGATGAGGTGGCAACTCTATGTGTGAATGGAGCCTGCATATGAAATGGATGTGTTTACACTTTCTCCTTCCCTGAGATGGACCTTGATTACAAGAACTTTGACAGCTGAGTGTCTCCCTCCCATGTGCTTGTATAAAGCTGGCCATACACTATGCAAACGAAATATACAATCTCCGAACAATTTCCTTTATAAGAGAACCCACCCGAACAATCTATTCAATTTGTATCAAATCAGACAGGCCCTTGCACTACTTAGTTGATGGTAGATTTAAAGAAGATTGTACAGTGTATGGCTATCTTAAAGGAAGAAGTAGGAGAGTGGGTGGAATTAAAAAAAGAGGTGCTATATTATTGAGGGAGGTGTGGTCCAGAGTGGCAAAACATACTCTATTCTGTGATGCAATAAGGCAGTGTATGATGGGATATAACATTGCCTCCATTGTCACATGATGACAATGAAATCCGGTACAGGAAATCCGGTCTCAGAATGCATTTTTTTAAATTTTGAAGTGAGAAGTAAAGATTCAGACTGGGTTTACACCGCAGCATGGAGCGGCTCACAGCAGGGGATCGGTGCATCCCCATTCACTGTTTCAGGTCCGATTTCAGTCTGAATTTTGGGCTGAATTCAGACCTGAAATTTACCAAAAGACGCACAGGGCTTCTGTGCAATTCGCATCGGAGCCGCTGCGGAGATGTGTGAACAGGCTCCATAGAGAGCCGGTCACAGTTTCCTGACATGCGAATTGGATGCGGTGTGAACCCATCCTCCGTGCTGCCATGGATTAGATAAGTGAGAGATAAGTAGATTAGGATGGCTTGCGCAGAAACAACATTAGAAAAGACTTCTAATTATTCTAAGTGAAATTTTGCCTGAAAAGGTGACTTTAGCCTTTAAGGGAGCTGATTTACCAGCTAAATCATTTATGTATTTCTTATATCTATATATACATATATCAGGGCTTAAAATTTCAAGTCCTGAGCTACTAGCCAGGTCTCAAGGTGCCCCACCAAACCCCTACCCTGCCCCGCCCCTAAACCCACCCTCATAAATTATCTCATGAAATTACACTTTAATGTTTTATGCAATTAAGTTATAAAAATATTAACAACTTTATCCATGCCCGCCAATGCAGCCTGTGCCCACCGTGCAGCCTGTGTCCCCATGTGCAGCCTGTGTCCCCCATGTGCTACCTGTGACCCTCATTTGCTGCCTGTGTCCCCCCATGTGCTGCCTGTGTCCCCCATGTGCAGCCTGTGTCCCCCATGTGCAGCCTGTGTCCCCCATGTGCAGCCTGTGTCCGCCATGTGCAGCCTGTGTGCCATGTTCAACTTGTGTTCCATATGCAGCTTGTGTCCCATATGCAGCCTACCTGTGGAGGGGAAGAGAGGAGAGCCGCCACTGGATGATCACAGCAGGGAACATCACAGCTTTCGTTTCAATAGCTGTGTGTTCTCCCGCTGCGCGCCGTCACATAAGCCCCTCCCCTTGTCCGGGGAACTTTGATACATGTCACCCATCCTAGGATTGAATGGGTGATCTGTCTATCAAAGTCCCAGAAAAAGAGGAGGGGCTTATGTGATGGCGCGCGGCGGGGGAACACACAGCTATTGAAACGAAAGCTGTGATGTTCCCTGCTGTGATCATCCAGTGGCCTGCTGTGATCGGTGGTGCTCCCCCCCCCGGCTCCCAGGCAGCCCTTTTTGCCAGCCCTCAAAATTCACTCACAAAATGCGAGTGTGCGAGTGTAATTTTTGAGGGCTGCATATATATATATATAAAATCATTTTTTTTTTCTTTGTCCAGTTCAAAAACTTACAGAACCCCACCCAAAAACAGTACTGCCAGGTAAATTACAAAGCTTATAGTTAAAGTATATGTAAATATTTCTAACAATGAACTTATCTTATTAGCTCCCTGTTTGTTTTGTTATACGTACACTTGAAATTGTTTTGTTATATTGATAAGTGCAAAAAGTGCAATACTAATTATTTAATGATTTAATATAAAACAAAAAGTTGCATTAGCATGTGTTTTTTATATCTGCTTTTAGTACATATCAGCTTTAAAATCAAGAGTGACTTGATTTTTTTAAAATTCCATTCTCTATTCACTAGCCCTACCTTGTCTTTTAATAAATTGTTTACATGTAAGTGCAAATTAGTCCATCTGTAATTTTTTCAATTTTCCATCTATTAAATCTTCTACCCTTGTTGTTTTAACTTTGGATAGTAAATACCTTATACAGTCCACTTCCTGTTTCTTGTCTGGTCATTAGCCTAGGCTTATGACATCATGCACAGCTCTCTCTCACTCACTCTAATGAGAGTTTGCCAGGAAGGGAGGGGGAGATGAGTCATACGAGGGCCAATGAGAGCTGCAGGGCTGCAGAGGTGGAGATGAGCCTCTGTGTGTCTGTGTAAATCCAGGAAGTGAACAGGCAGCAGCTTCAGCTGCCCACAGTTAAAATGGCTGCTGCCAGACTTAGTGGAGGGAGATTTCTGCAGCATATTTGGCAAGTACAGAATCGCAGTATATATAAAATAATATGCAAAGTGGTTGGAGGGAAGGTTCAGAATGGCAAAGATGTTTTTATTACAAATTATGTGAGCAGACTGCAGTTTCTCTTTAAGATGTCAGCAGCATACAAATTCTAAATATTGAGAATAAGATATTCATGACTTGCCCGAAAAGAAGCAAAATGTAGGTGTTCATTTAGACTGTGTCAGTTATGATACTTAATTGTATGAATACTTGTTGCCCTTTTGGCTACTGTTAGCATGTGGGCCTTTGTATTCAAATTATATTTGACATTATTCCAAAATGGTAAACACTCTGTAAACAAAACACACTTTCAGTAGAGTATCATTTAAATTCAAAATCCTCACATAAAGAACAAAAGTCTTAATTTAATGCCACACGAACAATTAGTATTAAAATAGCTTTCTTGTTTGGCTTAAAACTTGAGAGTGGGTGAAATTTTATCAAGTGCCATTGTTGGTTCATTATGACCTTCTGCAAAATCTTTTTTTTTTATAAAAATGTATGTGCATTCATAAATATGAACAATAACATACATATCCCACTAACAATGTGCTTATTATTATGTAATATTTGATGATAGTGTATGATTTAAACTAAAATGCTATTCCAACACAATTTCACTTTTCTGTATGCTTGGAAAGTAATATGCTCAACTCTAAAGTGTTCCCTTTTCTGTAAGAATTATACCTGAATACTCCATTGTCAGATATATAAAATATTATGGAGTGGAATCTCTCTTAATCAGAGTTATGGATAGGCTACCTTTCAGATCGGCAGGAGACATGCACAGACTTGACAAGAAGTCCAACAGCTAACAGAATGAGTGCGCACAGCAGGCTGACAACACTGCTGCTAATTGCAAGGCAGGCGCTTGGCATTGTCAGCCTTAAACAGGAAGTGCTGTGAACATATTACCATATAGATTTTGGGTTTACAATACACTTCACTTTATTTTTGTTCTAAATTGTATATCTATACATATACTGTGTGTATGTATATGTGTGTGTGTATATATATATATATATATATATATATATATATATATATATAATTTTTTCTTTTACAAATGTTTTTATTGAAAATATTCACAACAGGTGATTACAAGTATGCGATGGGTACATCAAACATATAAGGAAAAAAAAGGAGAGTCCCAGTAATGGGACATTGCATGTATAACGTAGTATTCAGTAGAATAAAGAGGGCGATATACAGTGACTATCATCAGTACATTGTAATACGAGTCCAGCATCAATCCAGAGAGTGTCTTTTATGCACTCCTTCCTCTTATGGTTACTTTGTTTTACATGTTTTTTCTGTGGTGTAACCATCGACAGTAGACCGACTCCATATAATCAGGAGTCTTGGAGAATGGTACGCATAGAAAGAAGGAGATTGGATAGACTGCAGGTTATAGAAAAGAGGACCTGCAAGAAAAAAAGGGAGAAAAGGATGGGGGGGGGAGGAAAGGGGGAGGAGTTCCTTTAGTGAGGGGTGCATCCAGATGCCATTTATATTGAGAGAAGTCTGGTGTTGAACCCAGTGGGTTGATTGTCTGCTATCCATGGTCGCCAAACCTTAAGAAATGTATCATGGGTGTCAGAAGTGAAGGATGTTAGCTTTTCATTTATCATTATGTCATTCATGCGATTTTTAACTGCCTGGAAGCTGAGTACAGGAGTTTTCCAAGCCCTTGCGATTGTCAATTTAGTAGCATTAAAAAGGTGCTGAGCCAGTTGCCGTTCAGGGCGAAAAAGTTCAAGGATGGGCTTACTTAAGAGGGCTTCTTAAACCCTTAAACCCTTTTAAGGTTGGAGTGGAGCATATTACGTAAAAGAGTATAGACCCTGACCCATATTCTGCAAACTCTAGGGCACATCCACCAAATGTGGGCCAACGTGCCTTCCATTGCACAGCCTCGATAACAATTAGGTGAGTAGGAAGGAATAAAGCGAGCTATCCTGGTTGGTGTGTAATACCATCTGTAAAAAACGTTGTACGCGTTCTCTAGGATAAGTACATTTCTGGAGCTTTTTGTAAGGGATACTGTCATGATCTACCAGTCTTCTGGGTCCAAGCTCCTACCCAAGTCTTTCTCCCATTGAAGGTGATATGTTCTCACTGGGGGTTTCCTGGAGGAAATAATGGAAGAGTAAATAAAGGATATTAATCCTGAGGAGTGGGGTCAGGCCCTGCAGATACTTTCAAAGGGGGTCAGAGTGTATGGAGTTGGTTGGGCTTAATAAGTTGTTGCAAGAAATGCTGGATTTGAAGGTAGCTATAATGTTCCCTCAGTGGAATATCATGGGTAGATCTAAGAGCCTCAAATGAAAGAATTCTCATGGGGGTGAACAGAGAATTAACATCAGCGAATACATTCTCCGCCAACCAAGAGAATTGCCTAGGGTTTTCGCAACTGGGGGGGGAATAGTGGGCAGTGGGTGAGGCGTAGTAATGGCAGATGGGGGGATAGTATCCCTGCTGAGTATTTAAAAGAGTCCCATATATGAAGGGTATTGGTCATACATGGGCCAAACCCATGCGGGCGTTTTGGGGGAGGTAACCAGGGTACCGAAGAGATGGGAATAGGGTGAGAGTCTATGAGATCCATAGTGGCCCATAGTGGCATCTGGTACGTATCATGAAGGTGGGCTAAGGGTGCAATATTCACTGCTGAGTAGTAGGCCTGAAGGTTAGGGACTGAAAAGCTGCCATTGATCCGTCGTGCATATAGTATTTGTTTATTGATCCGTGGTCTGGTGGAGCCCCATATGAATTTTAAGAGCTTTCTTTGGTGGATTCTCAAGATATGGGAGGCAACTGGGACAGGTAGTACTTTTTCAGGAGGTAAATCATGCGGACTGCAGAGATTGTGCCGAACCAAGAAAGCGGGAGCTGAAACCAGGAGGATAGTGTATCAGTAAGCTTCCGAAAGAGAGTAGGGAAATTAACCTGGTATAGACCGTCATACTTGGGTGTGAGGCGTATGCCCAAGTATGGCAGCGAAGGGAGCCATTGGAACGGAAAATTCGCTTTTAAGGAGGTGAGTTCTAGGTGGGAGAGATATACAGACATTGCTTTTGACTTCGTGGGATTAACCCGTAGACCTGAGAGAGATGCATAGCTCTCTAGGAGGGAGAACAGGTTAGGCAAAGAGATTCTGGATGATGTCAGTGTCAATAAGATGTCATCCGCGAATAAAGAAATCTTTTGATCAGAGTCCGCAATTGTAATGCCTTTTCGATCAGGATGTGAACGGATTGCCTCATATATATATATCATTTTTTCAAACCCCCTTTTGTACTTTTCATTGATTTGTAGGAAGCATGTGTTTTTTTTTTTTTCTTTTGCTGCTCAACATGCTCCATCAGATTGTGCTTAAGAAATTTACAGCTGTATTGTAAATATTTAATAAACCGCCCAATTGGACTTGGGGCCTTGTGATATATGCTTTTGAAGGTATCAAATATCTGAGACAATTGCTTCCACATTTTCCCATTAAGGAAGATCATTTCTGCAGCATCCAAAACCCTTGGCCTCCCCTCCTTGGAGGAATTCTCAAAATGTTGGTTGCAGAAAGTTGATTTATCTGACTTGGATGAAGAACCTGCAACTGTCCCCCCCACAATAGAACTGGTGATTGACTGGCTGAATGAGGCATCCACATATGAACCTTCTCAGCTGTCCTTCCTTGGAACACAAGGTTACCACTAGAAACTTAAGCTAGGTACACAACCCTAGCCTTAATCCTAACATCTCAGGGAGCAGGCCATCTAGTAGGGATTTTGAGGGTAATGCAGGAAGTCCTAGACATCTGGTGGTAATATGGGCTTCTTTCTCTCTGGTGCCAGGGTTTGGCATGTGGTGGATCGGGTAGACACAATATTGAGAAGAATCAATTAAAAAAACTAGGCTGCAAATTGAAAACAATGACCTTTAAGGTTATATTTTCTGTAATATATCCTGCAGCATGCACAACACAGGAAAGACAATGGTAGCTAAATTCTTTGCAAAAGACCTGGCAAAAAGAGGAAACGATTTTTGCTTCTAGAACGCTAGACTAGACTAGCCCTAGCACCTGACTAGAAGGGTCTCTGTGGGGTTGGGAAGAGTTTTGTTGTAAGGTTGGAAGAGTATCTAAACTAGTATTTGGAGGGGGAATTCAAATATAATGGGGAAGAGCATTGGTAATCAGTATTGCTGAGTCTTCGCTGATTAGCCTGTTAATTTCTGGCTATGCTTGCTTAGCGTAAAACAAAAAGGTGGAGGTGTGTATCTTTAAGTTAGAAGTGATCTAAATGGAGAGTGTGATGGGGCTGAAGCATTAGGGATGGAGTTACATATGGGTTTGTTACAGTCACCCCCCCAGTGTCAATGACTTACACAAATAGAAAGGGCTGCAAGGGCTTAGACAGTGATAATAATGGCTAATTTTACCTACCCTGTAATTGACTGGTGTAATGGCACTGCTGGAACAGTAAAAGGGTGGACATTTTTAAAACTTGTTACAAGAAAATGGAATGGTTTACAGAAGCACCAACTAGAAATTATGCTTGCTGGACCTATTAATCTCAAACAATGCAGAGCTTATTACAAACATTCATATACAAGAAAATATGAGTAGCAGTGGCCATATTATGATTTTATTTAATTTAACACTTGCGGCCCACCCACAGTACATTTATTGTGGCAGAGCGGCAGCTACAGGCTAGGTGGACACATCGGATCACAGTGTTTGGTACCCAACCGTTTTGTAATCATAGTGATCACATGATATTATGTAAGAAAACTGTCATGAATGTCTTTTATTTATGAACAGTTTGCTTACTGATGTGACACGGTACTTGGGTCAATCACAGCACCCTGTACCATGTGATTAACTGTGGCCAATCACAGCATTGTCACCAGTCAGTATTCCTGATCATCACCACCCCATATGATGGTGATGTACTGCACTGGTGACCGTATTTAAAAAACAAATTTAATTTCATTTATTTATTTTCCAAAAAAATTGTGACAAAAAAATACAACTTAAAAAAACTTGCCATGCCTCTTACTAAATACCTTGGATGATCTACTTTCCAAAAAGGGGTAATTTTGTACTGTTCTGGCATTTTAGGGCCTCAAGAAATCAGATAGGCAGTCAGTACATAAGGAATGATACATTTTAAAATATATAATATATATATATATGTATACCATAGTTTGTAGACACTAAGTTTTATACAGACTAAATAATATACACGAATTTGGGGTTATTTTTACCAAAGAAATCTAGCATTTTGGTCTAAATTTAGGAAGAAAGATTATTTGTTTGCAAACTTTAACAGAAACTGAGAAAACTTGTTTTTTTTATTTTTGGTATTTTTTTGTTTATATAACAAAAAAAAAAAAAAAACAGTGATGATTAAATACCAACAAAATAAATCTCTATTTGTGTGAAAAAAAATGATATAAATTCCATTTGCATACCGTGTTGCATGACAAAGCAATTGCCAGTTAAAAGTACCATAGTGCTGAATAGCAAAAAATGCCCTGGTCATGAAGGTCAAGTGGTCAAGTTGTTCATAATAAGCACGTACGGAAAAGTTTAAAATACTTAATTTTAAGAGAGCACATTTTCCAGTGCCAGGAGCTGCTCTTCAAGACTTAGACTAGGAAAAAAATATTGTCATCAAAGAACAGAGAACAGAAATGGTAATGGTTTCAAATTGATCAGGCTGTGGATGAGGAGCTGTACTCTTGGGCCAAAAGTAGGTTGCTGCCTGCCAAACCAACAATTTTCAGCCGATTTTCAGCCTGTGTGTACCCCACTTTACTGGGAAAAAAGAGAAGGCAAATCTTTTAAAGCGGAGTTCCACCTGCCCCTTTAAAAATTAAAAGTCAGCATCTACACATACTGTAGCTGCTGACTTTTAACATTAGGACACTTACCTGTCCTGGAGTCCAGCGATGTTGGCACCGCAGCCAATGCTTACATCGGCTGGTCGGGTGCTGCAGCTGCAATTGCTGGTAAGGGAGCCCAGCAGTATAGCCTTTCGGCTTGCGCATGCATGACAGAAGGGGAGGGAGGAGGGAGGGCGACTGAGCTGCTGAGGTAATTTGCCTCGGCCCGGTCTCCCGGAAGTGGGAATAGGGTACCTGTGAAAAACAGGTACCCTCTCCCCCCCCAAAATGTGCCAAATGTGGTACCGGAGGGGGGAGGAATCAGGTAAGCATAAGTTCCACTTTTGGGTACTTTTTAAGTACCTTCTTCAGCTTGCGTACAAAGAAAAAAGGTGGAGCTCAAGATCATAATGAGGATAGTATTGCTCCAGCCTCAAATGAATCACGATGGGGTTCATTTACTAAAGGCAAATAGGTTGTTCACTTTGCAAGGGCAGTTGTATTGTGTAAGGGCATTTTCTTCAGAGCTAAGTGAATTTAATTTTACAAAGAATACCAAATCACATATATGGAAAATTAAAAAAAAAATGCATTTTACTTGTGCATGATTGGATGATAGAAGATAGGTACTTCTTACCCTTAGTAAACCAACCCCACAGAGTCTCTTCTGCAAAAAAATCCTACCTAGCAATTCCCAGGCAAATTCCCTTTGCACCCATTGCAAAGTGAACAATTTTTTTGCCTTTAGTAGGTCAACCCCAAATACTCAAACAAACAAAATAAAGGTGAACAAGCGCTTGAACCAGATGACTTACACCCACATTTCCTCCAAGCCATTATTTCTATTTTTAAAGTCTCTTTAGCGACTGGCTTGGTGGCTAGCTGGTGTGAATGAGCACAAAAAGAGTTTGAATTGAACATGTCAACATTATTAAAAGGTAAATTAGCCATACAAAAAACCTTTACTAAGGTTATTGGGTTTGATGTCCAAGTTAAATTATACCAAATGCTGTTCAGTGTTGATTATGCCAAAATACAGTAACTGGTACAGAGAGCTCCAACATCCTCAATGCATTTCTTAAATAAAGGTCCACTTCATCAGGAATTCATTGGTGGAGGTAAGGTACATTCACTAAATATACACATAATTTGTTATTTCAACAGTACCCAAAGAAAGGGAATTAACTAGTGATCTCAATCTGTACATCGAAACAATGTTACCGGAACATTCGGGTATAGGGGAGAAAAAACAAAACAACCCTCAGATAGGGAGTAAAACACAGGCAAGGTCCCAGACCTTGGGGCAGGGCGCCAAGGAAACACCACACAAACCACACAGAGATGTTGTAACGGACACTATAAGGTGTATATATATATATATACATGATATCTATAAGTGTAAAAAAACAAAAAATAAAAAAAAAACAGGATTGTCTATAAGTTACGCTAGATCATTAACTATGTCTGTATTATCAAATAATAGATACTCAAGAGATATTTTAGGCTTAATTTTACCTGTAAGATCCAGAGAATAGCTTAATACTCATATCGATCCAAACGACTATATCACTACACGACCTCCTAATACTTAGAATCTACAAAATGTAAATCCAAATGACTGTTAAGAACATATTGTTCTTAATTGTGGACTCCAAACATAATTGTACAATAGAATCAATGTGGATGATAGTGTAGCTATAAATAGCAGAGGTATATATCAAGGCTGCTTGCCCATGTATTTTATAGTAGAATCAATATAGATAAGTATAGCTTCAAATGGCAAAGATACATATCAAAATTGTATTTCAGTATGGCTATAAATAGCAAAAGTATATATTCAGGCTATATGCCAGTCCATTATATAGATCAAGTCAATATGGACGATAATATAACTATCAATGACAAAGGTATATATCAAGGCTCCATGCCAATACATTCTATGATAAGGTCAATATAAATTGATATATATCAAGGTTACATGCCAATGCAAAAATTTGTGATATATTAAAATGTACTGGTGATTATGTATCTCCAAGGCTTCAAACATGAAACCAAATGGACATTCTTCTTTGTAAAATAGCTCAAGCTCTGTCAGATTGGATTGAGAGCATCTGTGAACAGCAATTTTCCAGTCTTGCCACAGATTCTCAATTGGATTTAGGTCTGGACTTTGACTGGGCCATTCTAATACATGAACATGCTTTGTTCTAAACCATTATATTGTAGCTCTGCCTGTATGGTTAGGGTCATTGTCCTGCTGGAAGGTGAATCTCTGGCCCCTGTACACCCAGCTCGCTATGTGTACCAAAATTGGGGCAGCAATGGTGGCCCTGGTGGCTGGATGTGCACACATATGAACTTACTAAACCAATTCTGATGGGATATGAAGACCAACACATGTTCTAGTGTTTTTGTCCATTATGAGTCTGGTCTAAAGTTATTTATGGGGGGGGGGGCATGTTGGTTCTGGTGTATACTAAAAGAACCTGAGTCTGGAAATGCACTATAGGGTATGAAGTAACAATGTTACAAAAGGGTTAACTCAGCAAGGCAAGCAGAAGAGGTGTGTAGTTGCTATGGGTAACCAAGTGAGGAAACAAGCTGGAAGCAAACAGTTGTAAGCGTGGTCCATGGTAAGGTAACAGGTTCTCGGGTAGCAAGGGGGACGATGTTCTTGCTCTCTCCCTAGTGGTTGGTATCCAATGGTAATTGCATGAGGTCCACACTAGGGGCTCAGCCGGGCCCCATTCTGTTACTGGGAGCAAGGTAACAGAGGTATTCTATGCTGGACTGGTGGAGTGGGCGCAGGCTCAGCACATCCCTCCCAAATGTCCCTCCCAAACATACAAGTTACAGTCCATGGTAACATGGGACAAGTTGCTTTTCGGAGGAACTCTGCACTTTATTACTACATACAGTGAAGGCTCATCTCTAAGTCAGGGAACTGCCTTAATGTTAGATTTTTTTACATGACTGCAGTCTCTGCCTGGTCCTGGGCATTGATGAGCGTGTTCCGCGTGAGAGGTACCCCCATGTGCACGGCGCAGATGACCCAGCCCACAACTTGGCTTTGACAGGAAAATATCTGTTGCTATCTAGGGCTAGTATAATATTGCCACTATAATATAACAACTAGTAATTTTACAAACAAGCCATCATCCAGGCGGTCCATACCTACACTGAATTTTGTGCATTATACAAAGCAAAAACTGGCGGAAGAAATTAAATTCAGAAATGCAGGTCTTAAAAAATAAAATTGAAAGGCTGACCAAATAAATATTATACTTTTCTTTTTAAATAACCTGAAAGAAAAAAAAAAAAGTAATAGGATTTTTTTATGGCAGTGATCCTTTACATGAAGTATAAAGCTGGGAGATGTATGAGAACCTTTGTGATTTAATGCAATGTATCTAAAAATCTGTGAAGTGGCTTCTGAATTCGATGCAGAATGAAGCAAACAGAATAATAAAGTTTGACATGCATCACAGAGCCTCGATAGAGCTCGTCCAAAACACCATTCTAGCTGCTTCGTAAAGCAGTAAAAGTATGGAGCATGTTTTTTTTTTTTTTTCTCTGCTTAAGTCTGTGTAGTGCTGATATCAACTTGTAAAATGATTGATGACACCAACATATTTATTCATGAGGTGTCGTGAATGTGCTTTTGGAAAAGTACAACCCAAAGCTAAATTGTGGCATCATTTTATTTACATATCTATTAATGAAAAAAAGTAACTAAAAATGTCAAAACTAATATTCATGGGAGCAACTGATATATGTGTTTGTATATGTGTGTGTATATATATATATATATATATATATATATATATATATATATATATATATATATATATATGTATTTATTTAAAAAAATGGATAACAAAGAAACATTTGACAATAGAAGAGAAACGGATTTGCAACAACAGCCTATGAGGCGACTTAGAAAATATGAAGAATTTTAAGTGATCTGTGTCACTTGACAATAGGTCACCACATGTTCTACTTAAATGTAATGCATAGTTATTTTCCCTAATGCACAGATAGATAAAATACCCATTTAGCTTCAAAAACACAGAGCAGCATTGTTCACCCCCCTCAAGACTTCCATACGATACTGCTGATAAAAATATATTCACGCAATAGCAATTGCTGCTGTGCTTTCAGGTACCATTACTATTGCTCAGTGAATAGTATGTAATGAAAACCAGCTGTGATGATAACATTCCACCAAGCATTGTTATCAGTTCTGAATCCTTTCTTGAAGCTTTCCATAAAAAGAACATGTAATGTTAAAAAAGGCTAAATATTCTACATCTACAGTAGTTATGTGCAGCAATATAGTTAATAAACTTGTGCAAAATATGTTGGCAACAATGGCAGATATGCAAAGTATTGTAATGCCAAGATGCTACATATATTGCTAATGGTGTTCCAGGAAAAATTGCAATTCTTTAGCTTTGCATACATCACAGTATCAAGGGCAAAAAATACGTTGAAGTCAGGACACCTAAAATCTAAAACAGGATAGAGCATAAATGACAAACATAACATGTTAAAACAGCAACATAAATAATATGGGTGTACTAGGGTAAGAGACACTGCACATGGAAGCAAAGCACTATAGTCTAAATATAAGAGTCATGTACAGTAGTTTTTACTGGAATTAGATAGTTACATAGTTAGTAAGGTTTAAAAAAGACACAAGTCCATCTTGTTCAACAAATAAAAAAAAAAAAACTATGCTGTAATAGAAAACCTCCGTATACACGATCCTATACCAACATTTTATCCAGAGGAAAGCAAATAACCCCAGTGGGAGGGAAAAAAAATCCTTCCTGATCTCACAGGAGGCAATTGGATAGTCCCTGGTTCAACTACCCCTGGTGTTATTACCTTTAAATATTAGTATATATTTATATTTTGTGCATTTAGGAATGCATCCAGCTTTTTTAAAACATTCTACTGAGCTGGCCAGAGCTAGTTCTTAACAAAGTCGATTCCACATTTTCACAGTTCTTACTGTTAAGAAGCCTTTCCATATGTGGACTTCAAATATCTTTTCCTCCAGACATAAAGAGTGCCCCGTTGTCCTCTATAATGACCTGAAAGTGAACAACTCAACACCAAGGTCACTATATGGACCACATATGTATCTTGATGTGCACCATGTCGTTCTTCCAAATCTGTGAAATAATCCCAGTATTAAACTTTGCTTCTGTGTAGGAACTTCCTGTAATAAGCACCGGTCACTGCAGCTCTCTTGTCTTGTCTGGGGTACCTGCCTTTGTCTCCGCCCTCTCCTGTAGATTTCTGCAGGCAACCATTAGTGGGTGAAGCTACTTGGCCCCAACCACAGCTCTGCTATTTGAACAGGATATGTGCAGTACAGTGATAATATCACTGCTAATTTTACAGGGAAATATCTGGGTTTTCAAAGACACTTAGTGTTAACATAGTGGGTTTATATCCTTGTTGCTATTATAGAATATATTGAAATTAATGTATTTGTTTTTGGAGTTCAGCTTCAGTGTCCTGAGTTACGTCAAAGTATAACTTCGGACACATGCTACGAGGGGGCTCTTTTCAACATTGTAGTATTGATATTGCCATCGTACACTTTCCTGGATAAGACTTTCGAAGTAGTAGGTGCTGTAGCAAAAACCAGCTGGAAACAGAGACATCACAGATTTGGCAATTTCCTCAACAAAAGCAGCATTATTGTGTCCCACTAAAGCACATAACTTCTTAAAGCAGACCAATGTTGAAAATATCAAATGCACATATTCACCAGCACACCACGGATCGTTAAATAACATCTAAATCTTTATTGAAGAATGATAGCATCACAGAAGACACGCAGGACCTCTTAATCAAGCATGCCTGACGAAGGGGTCCTGCGCGACTCTGAAACGTTGCACTGTCTTCTGTGATCATTCTTCAATGTAGACATAGATGTTATTTGACGATCCATGGTGTGCTGGCGGATATGTGCATTTGATCTTTTCATTATCGGTCTGCTTTTGGAACTTATGTGCTTATATTGGGACTCAATAATGCTGCTTTTGTTGAGGGAATTGCCAAAAATCTAATGGACCATTGTTGTGCTGTTACAGTCCTCAAAATGAGGAATAAAGACAGTTTGTGTAATGTAGAAATAGTTATGAGAACCTATTTTATAACTGAATTGGTTAAAATTATGCTTATTATCGTCATCTAATTTTTAATTTAGCTATATTTCTATGTACTATAACACACACACACCCACACAAAATAAGTAATTAAGGAGTTAAGGCTTATGCTTAAAATAGAACATGTATATATATATTTTTAATAGCACCAGGCAATTCCGAGAACCTTAGTTATGCACTGCCATACACACGTTAACAAATGTATGCAGCAATTTTGCCAAACCCTAATTAATACATGTATAACACCAATCAATTATTTATTAATAATATGTATAATTTAAAAGAAAAAGTGATACTGGCTGTATAGATATTACCAAATTCAATGAAGAGCAGGTGGAGAAAATTCCTGTAGCTTGCACATTAAGTGGAGCACATATAAGAGCTGTAGATGATTTGGTGTTAGAGGTACTGAGAGTGCATATTTCTTTTGGCAGCTTTAGAGGACATCTTCTTTAATGATAACAAGACACAAGATTGACATATTCATTAAAAGCATCATGATGTCATGGACTTTGCTGATGCTTTAAAAATATCAGCTTTATCAATTTTTGATGTGCTTTTAAAAATAAAGTCCAGACAAAATGCAGTCTGTAATGTGTATTGCAGCTGTCTTGCTCTGTCTGCAAATCTTGTGACTAAAAAACCTAAATATTTTTAGGGAAGTGATTTCAAAACTTTTGTGAGAACATATCGGCAGTTGACAATAAAATAGAAAACCAAAATGTCTGAATAGAAAGTAGATGCAAATCCCTAATTAAAGAAGAACTTTACCTCCCCCAAATAATATTGTGAGCAGTCCTTTTATTGCAGAAGAGGCATACTATGTATCCAGTGCCGGGCCAAGGTCACACAGCGCCCAGGGCGAACTTACAAAATAGCGCCCCCCCCCCCCCGGTTGGGCATGACCAACCATCTTCTGTCTGGTCTGATAACCACACCTGATCTTAATACCTACCTATAGAATGCAAAGTCAGGACTGGATAAATTACAAAGTGCAAGGGTCAAGAGCAGAAATAATGTACAGAGTATAGGAATCAGCAACAGGGGTAATTTATAAAAGCAGTGGGTTTGTGTGCAGGATCATAAGTTGGGCCCAGCTTCTACAGGATAAAGTGCGGTGAGCTGTAAAAATTGGGTGTGGCTTTCACTTGCCAACTATTGAGTATGGTGTAAAAAGATTTATAGTGCAAGGGTTCAGTAGCAAGTGATGCAGAGCTCAGGAATGGAAAAAAAAAAAAAGACTTATTAAGGATTGTGGAAATGGGGTTCAGAAGATCTAAAGTTTTTTTAGGGTAGGGAGGGGCCACTTCTTTTAGTGCTTGTTCAGAATATTTACAATATTTTAGTGTGCATGAACTGAGGACAGGTATAAAACCCAAGATGTTATATATTGCAGCTTAACAATCAGTAGATGTGGTGGCTGCATTAGTTTTCACCTGGTGATCTGGCCAGTGGCACATGTCCTGTATTAGAGTACCCCCAATCTGGATAAAGGAGCACAGAAAGCACAGCCGATAGCAGCATGGTCAGTCTAGTGCGGCGTACACACGAAGGGACTATCTCGCGGGATTATCCTCTGGACTCAAGTCCAGCGGACAATCCCCTCGTGTGTGGGCGCCGGCGGACTTTTTGGCGCCAAAGTCCGGCGGACCAAAGTTTTAAGTTTGGTTTTAAAATTATCCGCTGGACTTGGCAGTCCGGCAGACAATCCCGCCGTTAGTAGGCTAGTCCGCCGGACTTTTGAAAATGAACGGACTTGCCGCTCATCGGCAAGTCCGTTCATTTAGCACGTGACTTCAGGTTACGTAGCTAGCGTAGGCAGTAAATGCCGCCGCGCTAGCTCCGTGACCTGGCATGGATTTAAAGGGACTCCCTACGCCGAAAAACGGCGTGGGGGTTCCCCCCAAATCCATGTCAGACCCTTATCCGAGCACGCAGCCTGACCGGCCAGGAAAGGGGTGGGGACGAACGAGCGCCCCCCCCCCCCCCTCCTGAGCCGTACCAGGCCGCGTGCCCTCAACATGCGGGGTGCCCTGGGGAAAGGGGGGCCGTGCGGCACCCCACCCCAAAGCACCTTGTCCCCATGTTGATGAGGACAAGGGCCTCTTCCCGACAACCCTGGCCGTTGGTTGTCGGGGTCTGCGGGCGGGGGCTTATCGGGGAGCCCCCTTTTATAAGGGGCTCTGACACACAGGGGGGCTCTGACACACAGAGGGCTCTGACACGCAGAGGGCTCTGACACACAGGGGGGCTCTGACACGCAGGGGGGCTCTGACACACAGGGGGGCTTTGACACGCAGGAGGCTCTGACACACTGGGGGGCTCTGACACGCAGGGGGCTCTGACACACGGGGGGGCTCTGACACACAGGAGACTCTGATTCCCAACAACTTCTATGGCATTTGCAGCTTTCTGAAATAATGTTTCCCCAGCCTTTACCCCCAGTATGCACATGTACAGGGCTCTATGCTAACACATCAGCTCTTTGCTGGGAATGTGGGGCTGACAGAGCAGGGGAGGGCTCAATAGACTGACATCAGACTGGGCTAATAGGGACAGGTATTTTTTTTTCATTGCACCCAGCTTATATCTGGCAAATAATCTAGTAAGTAGACTGCTGTTAGTGAGACATATCCTGTGTTCAGGATGGGAGACAGCAGGAGGGAGTTAGTTAAGCACTACATTAACAACTGAAAAGTCCCAGTATATTCCCAACATATATAAGAATTGTTCTTCTCTTTTTGTAAACCTGCTCTGCAAAGTACAGGGCGGGTTTACAGCATAGCCAGGTACAGTTTGGAAGGCAGAGCAGTGGGGACTCACATGGAAGAAAACTGACATCCATCCTGTGAGATCTTCATGTTGGGAGAGCTGTCTGATGTATGCAGGGGGCGGGAAGCAATGATCGGGACTGCACTGTTGTGTTGTCTTCTTGCTCCGCCCACCTGTATATGAGCTCTCAGTGTCACAGCCCGATCTAGCCAGCCAGACTGATGAGAAATCAAGCCCAGGAGAGTGAATTCTTCTCCCTCTGTGCCAGGATGTGGTTGCTGCTGTAGAGAGGAGGCAAGCGATATGTATGGGCGCATCCTCAGCCCACTTTTTAGGCAGGCTGTAGCATTGAGTGGCGCCAAAACATAAGTATTCTCTGCCCAGATTCCTCTGCATGCTGCTGCCAGCAACCCAGCGCCCCCTCCCACACCCCGCCCAGGGCAGCCGCCCCTCCCGCCCACCCTTTGTACCGTCCCTGTATGTATCTTCTGAAATAAAACATTTGTACCTCTACTTTAAACTTCTTTTGAAAGTACACTGAGCTGCGCATGTGCCCTTAGTGTACATTGTCTGCATACGTCAGTGTTGGATACATGAACTCCTGTGGGAGTTACGTCATTCCAGCCTCATTATTCAAGATGGTGAAAGTTTCCGATCATAGAAAAAAAACAAAGGAAGATATTGCCGCAGAACTCGGCAGGTAACTATAGGTGACTTTAGTTCTAAACTTTTTTCTATTTCTGTATATTCTTTTTTCATATAATTGTATTTTTATTAGTTCAAAGGGAAAAAAGGAAAACAGGAATACAGCAATGTATAAAATATAAATCGCAAAATATCAGGGCATGGGAACAGAAAGTCATGACACAATATCAGAACATATCAAATGTACAATGGAAGAAATTTTGGTAAAAAGTGATAAAGGCAGAAGTACACAGTATTGGGCATATATATTAGAGTGTCGTCTTATAATAGAAGGACATACAGGGGAGCATAATAAGAACACGTGATCCACACAAAAAGAGTAGACTCCAGGAATAAGATTAGGATATGTGATCCCCATATTCAGATTGATCCCAGGGCTCCCAAACTTTATTGAACTGGGAAACTATGTCATGAACAGTGGCTATAAGTTATTCCATTATCCTGATTTCCACTATGAGTTGCAATAATTGTAATTGGGAAGGAGGAACAGTTGACAACCAACACAATGGTATAGCCCTTTTAGTAGCTAGGATATATGAGATCAGATACTTAACCGGTTTAGCAACACCTGGGAAAGGGAGCCCTAGTAAATAAAAGATAGGGTCTAAGGGGAGTGATAAGCCTATCACATTCTGAAGTATTTGTATTACCTCTGACCAGAATACCTGAACAAGAGAACAGGACCAGAATATATGAAAATGTAAGCCTATCTCCACCCCACACCTCCAACACATAGCTGAAAGGGTAGGATCTATATGATCGATACGTTCTGGGGTCCTATTCCAAAACATTAGGATCTTCACAGCTGTCTCCCTCTGCACCACACACTTAGAGGATTTAAAAGTTGATGGCCAAATGTGTGCCCATATCTGCAAAGATATAGGTCGCTCCAAAAGTGCATTCCATTTACACATATATAAGTGTGTGTCTTCTGGTATATTGATGGAATCATGTAGTATATGATATATGGAGGAAATTAATTATGTAGTTGGTGTTGCCCCTCAGCACACGCACGTTCAAAAAGTGTAGGAACATCTAAGGTAAGGGACGGTGTCATTGATTGGAAAAAATTTCTGACCTGTAGATAAAAATAGAATAAGTTTTGAGGGATAGAGAACTTCTCCTGCAATGTGGCAAAAGTATGTAGTCTGCGAGTGACCAGGTGTACTAGGTTGTGTAGTTGGAAGAGAGAAGTCTTCATCCATGGCAACAGGTGTCCAAAGAACAAACTATCTTGCAGGACTGGATTAAACAGTATATTTGATAGAGGAGGACATGATGAGGAGAGAGAGTACTTCAGGCCACATTTACACCATATGGACATGATGAATAGCATTGGTGCTAGACATATACACTTAAATACAGGGTCAGTCTGGAGAGAACGGGGCCACACCAAGGAGCATGGGTGTACTGGAAATAGAGAACTCTGTTCAATCTCTGACCATCGGTTTGGAGCCACCTGATTAGACCAGGAGATGACAGCCTGGAGGTGTGAGGTATAATAATACTTAATAATATCAGGGGCTCCCAGACCCCCTTGAGTCTTTAGAGAGAAGACTACTGAGCTGGCAATATGATGTGTTTTGTTATTCCATATGAATTTAAAAAAAACTGGCAGTGTTTCAAAGAGATATAGCAAACGTGGTAACACAGACATCTTCAGAACAGTAATTCTACCATTTATAAGGGTACGTACTACTAAGCTGCACTAATAAATCTGGTGGTATGTGTAGAGGTAGAGCTTGAGTTTTATCAGTGTTCATTTTATAGCCCAATATGGCCCCAAATGAATGCCAGAAGAGCGTGTAAGGAAGGGAGTGAGATGATAGGATTCGTCAATGTTAATAGAATATCATCAGCAAAAAGAGATAACTTGTACTCCCGCTGTCTCATCAATACCCCTTTGATGTCTGAGTGACTTCGAATGGCTTCTGCCAGGGGCTCCAAACAAAGAATAAAAAGGAGGGGAGACAAAGGGCACCCCTGTCTCATACCATTTGACATGGGGAAAAGAGGAGACAGAAATTAGGCCATCTGTACCTGTGCAGATGTTTATGAGTACAAAGCCTGTAAAGTTTTTAATTAAGGACCCTTGAACCCAAATTGTTTAAGCATAGAGAATATGTAGGGCCAGCTCAATTGACCGAACGCCTTTTGGGCGTCCAAACTTAGTATAAGTGCAGAGCAAGGGAATTTGTTCAATAAATCAATCAGATTAATGGTGCGCTTGTGTTATCTCCGGCATGTCTGGATGGCACAAAACCCCGTTGATCTCTATTAACCTGTTTGGATATAAATTGGGATAGTCTAGAGGACAGTATTTTAGTAAATATCTTATAATCAGAGCTTAATCGGGCTATAGGTCTATATTTTTGTGGTATAGAGGGGTCTTTGCCCAGTTTAGGTATTACTGAAATATATGAATGTGTAAACTGGGGATGTGGGATGACTCCATGGAATAATGTACCAAACAACTCCAACATATGCGGTGTCAAAGTGCTTAAAAAATAAATAAATAAATAAATGTCCCACAAAGTCTTCTTCTTCTTCTCTTGCTCTTCCTGGTACGGTTCAGGGGGGGGGGGGGTGCTTTATCGTCCCTCCTTTCCCTGTGGCCTGCCAGGTTGCGTGCTCGGATAAGGGTCTGGTATGGATTTTTGGGAGGACCCCCTTGCAATTTTTTTTTTTTTAATTTTGGTTTGGGGTTCCCCTTAATATTCATACCAGATCCAAAGGGACTTGTAATGGACTGGGGTGATCCCATGCCGTTTTTTTTCAATGACTTATTTTATCTGTTTTGCCGGGACCCGACAATACATTATAGCCGTGAGTACTTTTAAATTATTTTTGTTCTAAACACGGGAAACATGCGCCACTTTACAGACATACTATAGACACCCCCCAGGTTCGAATTATAAAGGAATATTATACTTTTATTACTTTTATTTACTTTCAAATTAAGCATTATTAAAATCACTGCTCCTGAAAAAACTGGTGTTTTTAAAACTTTTTTTTGCATTGATAAATGTCCACTGGGGCAGGACCCAGGTCCCCAAACACTTTTTTGACAATATCATGCATATAAGCCTTTAAAATTAGCACTTTTGATTATTCATGTTCGTGTCCCATAGACTTTAACAGTGTTTGTGTGTTTGAACAAATTTTTTGCCTGTTCGCATTTTCTGCTGCAAACCGAACCTGGGGGTGTTCGGCTCATCCCTAGTTCTCAGTTTCTCCCAGATCTGTTCCTTATCTTTATAGTTCTGGAACCTCACAATTACATCTCTTGGAATTTCCTTTGCCAGGTTTGGAGGTTTTCTGATCCTGTGGGCTCTTTCAATCTTTAGCTTTTTAGCTTCTTCCGAGTATTGGACCAAACACTTTATCTATAGCACTTTGTAAATCTTCTTCTTGTGATTTTTTAGGGAGCCCTCAAATTCTAATGTTCTTCCTTCTGTTTTGGTTCTCTTGATCTTCCAATCTGTATATCATATTTCTGCTCAATGTGTACTTTTTTCAACTGTTCTTTAAGTTCTTTTATCTCCGTAATGTGCAAATCCACTCTTTTTTTGGTATCTTCCACCCTTCTTAATACATGACTCAGGTCAGGTCCCCATGTATCGTTGCTATCTCCCTTTTTAGGGAGTGTTCTTATTTTGAGAACATTTCTTCCATCTCACTTTTGGTTGGGAGTTTGCTCCTCTCTACTCTTCCCTTCAACATTACTATCTATCTGACTATCAGCTTTTGATTGGTTTAAGCTGCTTTGTCCTCTCGATATCCTGTTATTCCCATTTTTATTGGCAACCTCCTTTTGGTTACTCCTAGTTCCTTTTTGTTTTCCTGTAACTGGGCAACCCTGACATCATGTATTGTTTAATGGTTTCCCGGGGCTGGTGCTTGGTTTGGAGAGATTTACCCGGATTTCAATGATCTCCCTCTCATTTTATTCTCCGCTATCTGCAGGTTTGTTTAATACATTTTAAATTGAATGAGGCCCTATGCCAACAGACGCTTTAAGGGAACTGTATGGGCCAATGTCTCTTTAATCAGTATTTCTAAGTCAGTAGTAAATCCAGCCTCCACCGTCTGAGGTTCCCACTACACGTCAATGTCCGGTGCCTGGTATAACTCCCAGCACCCTTGCATACCTTTCTTATGGCACACTTTAAACTTCCAGATGTAACAGTTTACAGATCACATTCACAATTGACCTTTCACATTTCTTAGCCGCCTCCCTCAAATGATCGAACTATCCACAATGTGGGCTCCAGTATGACCACTCAGGCTGGGGGTGTCTCGGGCACAGACTTGATGGAGGATACTACCTCATGTGAGAGCTTGGAAGCTTACAGCCTAGCCCCATCTACCCATCGGCACCATCTTCAGGCCCCTCCCTCCTTAATCACTTGTATTTTCAAATTTTTTACTTGTAAGAAAACTAATAAAAAAAAAAAATTACTTTCTACCCTTTTTTCTAGTCATGTTTGTTGCCCAAATCAAACTCTCATCACGTTCTCCTATTTGTACCAATTCTAAGAATACTAATTAGCTATCTATTATTCATATTTTAATTTTAACTAACCCCAACAAAATAATGTCTAAAGGTAGGTCATTTTGTGTCGTGTGTATATATATTCAGCAAACTACTTTGTCACATGATCACTCATAACCCAATTATTACCAGCACTGTGCTAAAAGGCCAATCTCAGCGCAGACAGGGAATGGTGAAACAGGGTTCCCAGGGGGGGGGGGCTACATCTTTTTTGAGAAAGCTCTGCAGATTAGATTGTATATTTACTGTCTGTGGTCAGGACTGTCTTTAATATTGATTGGGCTCCGGGCAAACATTTTCTTGGTCCCCCCCTCCATTCTGAGACATACAAAAAATAGCAGGTAGACTCAAAATCTGTTTACTGCAACAGATTACGCAGCAATTGCAATTGGTTGCCAGAGGTTACAGCCTATCCTGACCGCTCACTGTCTGGTTGCAAGAGGTTACAACACATAATTTCTGCTTGCAGATTGGTTGCTAGAGGTTACTGTTGTAAAGGAAATGTGTAAGTTTTGTATATAATTGTATTCTATTTTGTATGTATTGCACACTGTCCTCACTGTGCACACGGCACTAATAATGTTTTCATTTCATTACATGTTTGCATTCTTTCGAGTTCTGATTATAATTAGTCTGCCTATGTTACGCCCCTTGTTACCATAAACGTACAATTGTAATATTAACCACTTGCCTACTGGGCACTTAAACACCCCCCCCCCCCCCATTGCCCAGACCAATTTTCAGCTTTCAGTGCTCTCACACTTTGAATGACAATTACTCCGTCATGTAATACTGTACCCAAATAATTTTTTTGTCCTTTTTTTGATACAAATAGAGCTTCCTTTTGGTGGTATTTGATCACTTCTGGGTTTGTTTGTTTTTGCGCTATAAATTAAAAAAGACAGAAAATGTTGAAAAAAATGCATTTTTCTTAGTTTCTGTTATAAAATTTTGCAAATTATTAATTTTTCTTCATAAATTTTGGCCACAATTTATACTGCTACATATCTTTGGTAAAATTAACCCAAATTAGTGGATATTATTTAGTCTGTGTGAAAGTTAGTATTGGATGTACTGGTGGCATTCATGCAACCCGAAACAAGCCAGGAAAGTACAAATATCCCCCAAATAACCCCTTTTTTGAAAGTAGACATTCCAAGGCATTTAGTAAGATGCATGGTGAGATTTTTGATGTTGTCATTTTTTCCCACAATTCATTGCAAAATTAAGATTTTTTTTCCACAAAATTGTCATTGTAATAGGTTATTTCTCACACATGGCATGTGTATATCACAAATGACGCCCCAAAATACATTCTGCTACTCCTCCTGAGTACGACGATACCACATGTGTGGGACTTTTTCACAGCCTAGCCACATAGAGAGGCCCAACATGCAGGGAGCACCATCAGGTGTTCTAGGAGCATAAATTACACATCTAACTTGTTGACTACCTATTACACTTTTGAAGGCCCTGGAGCACCAGGACAATGACACATGACACCGATGTGGCACTGATACGTGGCACCAATGACAGATGGCACTAATACGTGGCACTGATGACAGATGGTACTAATACGTGGCACTGATGATACGTGACACTGATGTGGCACTGATGACAGATGCCACTGATACTTGGCACTGATGACATGTGACACTGATAACAGATGGCACGTGACACTGACAGGTTGCACTGATGACAGATGGCACTAACAGGTGGCACTAGGGACAAATGGCACTGGGGACAGGTGGCACTGGGGACAGATGGCACTGACAGGTGGCACTGGGGACAGATGGCACTGATAGGTGGCACTAGGGACAGATGGCACTGGGGACAGGTGGTACTGGGGACAGATGGCACTGGGGACAGGTACTGTGGGCACTGTATTTACTGTTTTTTTTCTGTTTTCACTCACGCTGCAGCACAGGTCGCTCTCCCTCCTCACATGCGGTCTCTGTGTGAGGAGGGAGAGCCGGTAATGAGAGATGATCTCATATGTTTACACTTGAGATCATCTCTCATTGGACACACCGAATGAGTGCTAAATGGCCGCTGTAATTGGCCATTTAGCATGATCTGTGATTGGCTGTGTCCAAGGGATACGGCCAACACAGATTTTCCCCAATGCGCGCCCACTGCCGGGCGTGGGGAATGAGTAAACAGGAGGACATCCAGGGACGCCCTCCCGGGAACTGAACGCTGTGCTGTAGCCGTCTTTCGGCTATAGCGCGGGCGTCTAGTGGTTAATGTGATACCTACGTAATCATGTGTATAAAAACCTTCAATTGTGTCATAATAAAGCAGAACAGTTATTTGGAAAAGATGCAGAGTGTATGTATTTTGTGTCTGTTCCCTACTGCTGTAGTTATTATTAGTTTGGAACCACTAATCAATAGGAGGATAGGAGTTGCCTATCTATAAAATTCCATGTCACTGCACATTATTAGCGCTCACAGATTGGTTGCTATGGGTTAGAGCACATCATTACCACTTACTGATTGGTTGGTAAAGATTAGACATGGGAACTGTCAAAAAATTTTGTTTCGTTTCGTTTCGTCCCGTTTCGTATATAAAAAAATTCGTAATTCGTAATTCGTGTACGAAATTCCGTTCGAATTCGTACGAAATACGAAATTCGGACGAATCGTAATTTTTTTTACGAATCGTTAGTAAAGTTACGAATCGTTACGAATCGTTAGTAAAGTTACGAATCGTTAACGCGGCTAATGAATTGTTGGTTCTCATAACACAGAGAACAATTCGAATCCAACTACAAATATCGAATTTCAATTTCAAGTTACGAATCGTTACGAATCGTTATGAATAGTTACGAATCGTTAGTAAATCCAACTACCAATATCGAATTTCAACTAATTTGAACGAAATTATTATAGCAGATATAACGAATGAATTCGAATGAATTCGAATGACAAAGTGTCATTTTTGCCAAAAAAAAAAAAAAAAAGCGTAGGGGTCCCCCCAAATTCAATAACCAGGCCCTTCAGGTCTGGTATGGATATTAAGGGGGACCCCAGCCAAAAAAAAAAAAAAAAAAATGGCGTGGGGTCCCCCCCAAATATCCATACCAGACCCTTCAGGTCTGGGATGGATTTTAAGGGGAACCCCGGCCAAAAAAAAAAAAAAAAAAATGGCGTGGGGTCCCCCTCAAAATCCATACCAGACCCTTTATCCGAGCACGCAACCTGGCAGGCCGCAGGAAAGGAGGGGGGGACGAGAGCGCCCCCCCCCCCTCCCGCCTGAACCGTACCAGGCCACATGCCCTCAACATTGGGAGGGTGCTTTGGGGTCCCCCCCAAAGCACCTTGTCCCCATGTTGATGAGGACAAGGGCCTCATCCCCACAACCCTGGCCGGTGGTTGTGGGGGTCTGCGGGCGGGGGGCTTATCGGAATCTGGAAGCCCCCTTTAACAAGGGGACCCCCAGATCCCGCCCCCCCCCCTGTGTGAAATGGTAAGGGGGTACAAAAGTACCCCTACCATTTCACCAAAAAAGTGGCAAAAATGGTAAAAATGACAGGAGACGGTCTTTGACAATTCCTTTATTAAAATCTTCTTTCTTCTTTCTTCTGGTCTTTCTTTCTTCATCTTCTCCTTCCATCATCTTCTTCCTTCTTCTTCTTCCTTCGATTCGCTTCTTCTTCCTCCGGTCTTCTCGTCCTTCTCGTCCGGCGTCGTCCTTCTCGTCCGGCATCGTCGTCTTATCTCGCAGGCCGCTCCTCGCAATGGGAGGCTCCCGCTCTGTGAGGCTCCGCTCCGGGTGACAGGTCTTTTATAACGAAGGCACCTGGTGACCCCGCCCCCTCTGACGCACGGGGACGTCATGTGGAATTCCCGATGGCTTTCCCCATGACGTCAGAGGGGGGGCGGGGTCACCAGGTGCCTTCGTTATACAAGACCTGTCACCCGGAGCGGAGCCTCACAGAGCGGGAGCCTCCCATTGCGAGGAGCGGCCTGCGAGAAGAGACGACGATGCCGGACGAGAAGGACGACGCCGGACGAGAAGGACGAGAAGACCGGAGGAAGAAGAAGCGAATCGAAGGAAGAAGAAGATGGAAGAAGATGGAAGAAGAAGATGAAGAAGATGAAGAAAGGAAGGATGAAGAAAGAAGAAAGAAGATTTTAATAAAGGAATTGTCAAAGACCTGTCTCCTGTCATTTTTACAATTTTTGCCACTTTTTTGGTGAAATGGTAGGGGTACTTTTGTACCCCCTTACCATTTCACACAGGGGGGGGGGGGGGGGGGGGCCGGGATCTGGGGGTCCCCTTGTTAAAGGGGGCTTCCAGATTCCGATAAGCCCCCCGCCCGCAGACCCCCACAACCACCGGGCACGGTTGTGGGGATGAGGCCCTTGTCCTCATCAACATGGGGACAAGGTGCTTTGGGGGGGACCCCAAAGCATCCTCCCAATGTTGAGGGCATGTGGCCTGGTACGGTTCAGGCGGGAGGGGGGGCCGCTCTCGTCCCCCCCTCCTTTCCTGCGGCCTGCCAGGTTGCGTGCTCGGATAAGGGTCTGGTATGGATTTTATGGGGGACCCCACGCCATTTTTTTTGGCTAGGGTTCCCCTTAAAATCCATCCCAGACCTCAAGGGTCTGATATGGATTTTGAGGGGGACCCTACGCCATTTTTTTTTTTTTTTTTTTTGGCTGGGGTCCCCCTTAATATCCATCCCAGACCTGAAGGGCCTGGTTATTGAATTTGGGGGGACCCCTACGCATTTTTTTTTATCAATGACTTCAATGAATGACAGTTCTCTGTATTACGGATCCAACAATTCATTTGCCGGCAAATAGCTGCGACTCGTGATTTTAAATAGTTTTTTTTTTTCCTGCAAAAATGACACATTGTACAGAGACAGTTCTCTATATTAGATATACTGAATCTCGAAGCATTCGAAGCATTCGTTATATCCGCTATTATAATTTCTTTCATATTAGTTGAAATTACATATTTGTTAGTTACAATACAACATTCGAATTGTTCTCTGTATTACGGGAATCGGCAATTAGCCGCGAGTGATTTTAAATGTCTTTTTTTCCTGCAAAAATGACACATTGTACAGAGAGAGTTCTAAACACGGGAAACCGGCGCCCTTCTATATACTATATACTCTATAGTATGCCTATGACGGGGGTCATGTTTCCCGTGTTTAGAACTCTCTCTGTACAATGTGTCATTTTTGCAGGAAAAAAAGACATTTAAAATCACTCGCGGCTAATTGCCGATTCCCGTAATACAGAGAACAATTCGAATGTTGTATTGTAACTAACAAATATGTAATTTCAACTAATATGAAAGAAATTATAATAGCGGATATAACGAATGCTTCGAATGCTTCGAGATTCAGTATATCTAATATAGAGAACTGTCTCTGTACAATGTGTCATTTTTGCAGGAAAAAAAAAACTATTTAAAATCACGAGTCGCAGCTATTTGCCGGCAAATGAATTGTTGGATCCGTAATACAGAGAACTGTCATTCATTGAAGTCATTGATAAAAAAAATGCGTAGGGGTCCCCCCAAATTCAATAACCAGGCCCTTCAGGTCTGGGATGGATATTAAGGGGGACCCCAGCAAAAAAAAAAAAAAAAAAAATGGCGTAGGGTCCCCCTCAAAATCCATATCAGACCCTTGAGGTCTGGGATGGATTTTAAGGGGAACCCTAGCCAAAAAAAATGGCGTGGGGTCCCCCATAAAATCCATACCAGACCCTTATCCGAGCACGCAACCTGGCAGGCCGCAGGAAAGGAGGGGGGGACGAGAGCGCCCCCCCCCCTCCCGCCTGAACCGTACCAGGCCACATGCCCTCAACATTGGGAGGATGCTTTGGGGTCCCCCCCAAAGCACCTTGTCCCCATGTTGATGAGGACAAGGGCCTCATCCCCACAACCGTGCCCGGTGGTTGTGGGGGTCTGCGGGCGGGGGGCTTATCGGAATCTGGAAGCCCCCTTTAACAAGGGGACCCCCAGATCCCGCCCCCCCCCCTGTGTGAAATGGTAAGGGGGTACAAAAGTACCCCTACCATTTCACCAAAAAAGTGGCAAAAATTGTAAAAATGACAGGAGACGGTCTTTGACAATTCCTTTATTAAAATCTTCTTTCTTCTTTCTTCTGGTCTTCCTTTCTTCATCTTCTCCTTCCTTCATCTTCTTCTTCCATCTTCTTCTTCCTTCGATTCGCTTCTTCTTCCTCCGGTCTTCTCGTCCTTCTCGTCCGTCATCGTCCTTCTCGTCCGGCATCGTCGTCTCTTCTCGCAGGCCGCTCCTCGCAATGGGAGGCTCCCGCTCTGTGAGGCTCCGCTCCGGGTGACAGGTCTTGTATAACGAAGGCACCTGGTGACCCCGCCCCCCCTCTGACGTCATGGGGAAAGCCATAGGGAATTCCACATGACGTCCCCGTGCGTCAGAGGGGGCGGGGTCACCAGGTGCCTTCGTTATAAAAGACCTGTCACCCGGAGCGGAGCCTCACAGAGCGGGAGCCTCCCATTGCGAGGAGCGGCCTGCGAGAAGAGACGACGATGCCGGACGAGAAGGACGACGCCGGACGAGAAGGACGAGAAGACCGGAGGAAGAAGAAGCGAATCGAAGGAAGAAGACGATGGAAGAAGATTCCGGAAGAAGGAGAAGATGAAGAAAGGAAGACCAGAAGAAAGAAGAAAGAAGATTTTAATAAAGGAATTGTCAAAGACCGTCTCCTGTCATTTTTACCATTTTTGCCACTTTTTTGGTGAAATGGTAGGGGTACTTTTGTACCCCCTTACCATTTCACACAGGGGGGGGGCCGGGATCTGGGGGTCCCCTTGTTAAAGGGGGCTTCCAGATTCCGATAAGCCCCCCGCCCGCAGACCCCCACAACCACCGGCACGGTTGTGGGGATGAGGCCCTTGTCCTCATCAACATGGGGACAAGGTGCTTTGGGGGGGACCCCAAAGCACCCTCCCAATGTTGAGGGCATGTGGCCTGGTACGGTTCAGGCGGGGGGGGGGCCGCTCTCGTCCCCCCCTCCTTTCCTGCGGCCTGCCAGGTTGCGTGCTCGGATAAAGGGTCTGGTATGGATTTTGAGGGGGACCCCCACGCCATTTTTTTTTTTTTTTTTTTTTTTTTGGCCGGGGTTCCCCTTAAAATCCATCCCAGACCTGAAGGGTCTGGTATGGATATTTGGGGGGGACCCCACGCCATTTTTTTTTTTTTTTTTTGGGTGGGGTCCCCCTTAATATCCATACCAGACCTGAAGGGCCTGGTTATTGAATTTGGGGGGCCCCCTACGCTTTTTTTTTTTTTTTTTTATATCAATGAATGACTGTTTTTTAAATAGCTTTTTTTTTTTTTCTGCAAAAATGACACTTTGTCATTCGAATTCATTCGTTATATCTGCTATAATAATTTCGTTTGAATTAGTTGAAATTTGATATTGGTAGTTGGATTCGAATAATTTGGAGCTGAAATTCGTAAACGGAATTTTTCCTGCAAAAATGACACTTTGTCATTCGAATTCATTCGAATCCATTCGAATTCATTCGAGTCATTCGAATTCATTCGAATCATTCCGCGACGAAATTCGTAAACGGAATTTCGTATTCCGTACGGAATTCGTAAAAAAAAAAATTCGTACTACAGATTCGTAAATTCGTCCGAATTTCGAAAAATTCGTAGGAATTACGAATTCGTACGAAACGAATCGCACATGTCTAGCACTACAGACGCTCTGTTTCGAGTATACAGGCTGTATAGGGTGGGGTCAGAGCGTCAGTGGAGCTCCTGGTCCCGCCCCTCTCTGCTGGCCAGCTAGGGAATACAGCCTCCCGTGTCCTCTGTGCGCTCTGCAAAGCCATTATCGGGACCCCAATTCACGGGTAGCACGGGCCCCCCAAACAAAGATTGGGCCCAGGGCTGGTGCCCCGTTTGCCCCTCGCTAAAGACGGCCCTGTCTGTGGTATTTAAAATGTATCTGTACACAAGAAAAACATGCAATATATTGAAGCTTACCAGTTCTTAGATGTGGTGGACTAGTCCTTCTATTAACACCAACTGCAGGGCCCTATTCTTCCCTGACAGCAATGATAGGGTATTATTCCTTCCCTTAATACCAACACATTTCTCTCAATGACATCAATATGGGTCAATATTCCTCCCACTAATTCCAATGATGGAGCATTCTTTATTCCCATTGACGCCAGGGCATTTTCTACTTCCACTGGCCACAGTCCGGCCCCCTCAAAATCTGAAGGACAGTAAATTGGCCCTTTGTCAAGAAAGCTTGGAGACCTCTGGATTATATGAATAAATACTGAACCTTGTCAGTGGTAAAGGAGATCTATGGTTACAGCTTACACTTTCATTTTCTAACAATCAGCACTGCAATAACAATACAAACAATATTTATATCTGAAAAAAACAATATACGCTTACTTGAAAAATCTCCTTTCATGCTTTGAGCGCTATCGTTCTACTGGCCATCTCTTTCCACAATTTCTAGAATCCATGCATTTCTATGTATTTCAGAAGGAAGGCTCTGTGAATTCAGTAACAATGCAGTGCTTACTCACAGTGCATTGTAAATACATGTTACAGAATTCAATGAAATATGAGTATCTCCATAAAGTTGAAATTATATATGATTTAAAACTTTGATCATAGATACTCTTTTTTAATGGTTTGTCTTAGTTATTTGACTCAAACTTTACAGTTAGGACAGTTAGGTCTAGAACTTGAAAAATAATAGACTTACTGGCAGGATCAACAAGTAATAGAACTATGTTATGGGATGGGGTGTTAATGCTAGTGACAGACTGCATAATATATGTCATTTTTTATTTTGCCCATAGTTACACTTTAACCACTTGACCTCTGGAAAAATTCCCCCCCTTCATGACCAGGCAATTTTTTGAGAAACGGCACTGCGTTAATTTAACTGACAATTGCGCAGTCGTGCGATGCTGTACCTAAGCAAAAATTGATGTCCTTTTTATCCCACAAATAGAGCTTTCTTTTGGAGGTATTTGATCACCACTACGGTATTCATTTTTTACGCTATAAACAAAAAAATGCAGACGGTTTTGGAAAAAACACAATATTTTTACTTTCTGCTATAAAACATATTCAATAATAAAAAAAAAAAAACGAATTTCTTCATCAATTTAAGCCAATATGTATTCTGTTGCATATTTTTGGTAGAAAAAAATACCAATAAGCGTATATTGATTGGTTTGCGCAAAAGTTATAACCTCTACAAACTATGTTTTTTTTTTTTTACCAGCAATGGCATCGATCAGCGACTTAAAGCGGGACTGCGATATTGCGGCAAGCAGTCGGGACACTAATTGACACGTTTGACACTTTTTGGGGACCAGTGACACGAATACAATGTGGGATAACATAAGGGGTCGATCAAATGGTTAAATGTGTGCCTGACCAGTGCTTTACTACTGTGGGGGAGGTGCATGTACTAGGAGACGGCATGGATCGTTGCCACTGCTTAGCAGAGACACAGGATCCATGCCTTCTGTACTGACAGAACAGCGATCTGCCTTGTTTACATAGCCGGGGTACAATCTCAGCAGGAGTGGGCCGCCGACACCTGTATGCCCCAGTCCTGAAAGTGCAGGATCACGTACTAAATACGTGATCCTGCGCAGCAGAGCTGCTTTGCTGCTGTATATATACAGTTGGCAAATGGTTAAGGCATTAAACCCTACAGATAACCGTATACATTTAATGATGATAATATTAACAATAGTATAAGTATAATACAAACAACAGAACAAAGCATTTATAAAATGATGATTGTCCCAAAGGTTACTGGCATATACAGTATATATCCTCTGATTTTCAGGGAGCAAACTAATATCATTCTTGCATTTCAGTGAACCTGATGCTTTGGTGTTGAGCAATAAGCCATAGTGATTATTTAAAGGCCAACTTTTATTAGTTTATAGGATGAGAGATCACCTAAGCATTCCTAGATTTATTTCAGACATATTAAAAACTTGGGCAACTCAAACTTGGGAAACTCTTTATATTGAAGTGACCAACAAGAACACTAGAAAGACAGCAGTGTGTGGGGGCTAGCTTCTGAAAAGTCATAACTTGCATATCGTTTTAGCTGTCCAGACCAATGAGTCTATCGATCTTATTGCAACTGAAGGCAACTTCTGTTTATACATGTGTAGCCCTCTTTTTTGGGGGGGGTGGGGTTATGACAAATGTCCCTCCTCAAAATTGTGCTAATCCTGTAGATAAATAAGAAAGCGAGAACCTTTGCTGAATGGAGGAGGGGGATTGATAATAAAGTTGGTAGTGCCTCCAGCCTGCGCAGGGCTTCTGTGAACAGAAGAGACCCCCCTTCTGGGAAATTAACCAGTAATGTAACCAAAGTAATTGTGAGCAAAAGAACTAATGCAGCCCTACTCAGCTACCCACAGCATTGTCTGCACTACGGTAACAGCTGACAGCGACACACTTCAACTGCAGCTTGTTACACAAGCTAGTATAAGTACACAAGCACAGCCTCCCCCTTATCTCATTCCACTAGTGCAATCTATCCAAGCTAATTCAACTGATTTACCTCTCCCAATCCTCCCCTACAACTTATTAAGCGGCCAATGCTTCCAATATAACCCTTTCTAATCCTCTCCTACAAACTATTCAAGCCAATTCAGCTAATCTAATTTAACCCCTTCTTAACCATAATCTAGTTAAGGCAGTGCTGCTGTTTAACCCCTCCTAATCCTCGCCCACAAAACAATAGTTTGGCAGCTGATACAGTATGTCAGCTGCTTTGTCAGTATGACAAGAAAATGCATTAACTTTTGCTATTTCCTGTATCTCTAGTCCAAATGTCCCCTTACCTCTAGATCTTACAGCTTTAAGCAACATAGCACATTCTTGCATTAACTGTTCAAGAGGCTAGTGCCTTATCCTCGTGCTAACCTACAAAGTTTGCCTGTACATCTGCAGCCACAAAACCTGCATCACTAAATACTTCAAGAATACCATCTGTGTTCAGCTTATGAAGGACCTGCTCAGCCCAACAGCGAACAGCGATCTACAAAGAACTTCAATGAGTATGACTGTAGACAGGTTTGGGATAGAAGTGCAGATGCTTCATCATATTAAGGTCATCCCTATGCAAATGGGCGTATCGTCTTCTGGGAGTGGCTCTGTGCCAAGAACTATCTCAATTACGCAACTGTGGTCAGTTTTACATTTAGGGTTACATGTCCCACCAGAGGTTGAGGACAAAATATGGAAATATTGTTGATTTGCTATCATTAATACAGCCTGACAAATAAACTATTGACAAATATACGTGCAGACCCAAGGTGAAAAAATTAAGCAGTGGCCAGGAACATTTGGCAACTGGCTGCAAGGCTTAATTTTCTACGCTAGTGTTCTGTGTGAATGCTTCCCAGAAATGGATACTTCCTTGTTTTGCTTCTTTAATTAAATTTGGGATTCTTACACATATAGGAGTCAGTGCTGGTACAATTATGATATACAATAGATGGTAATTTATGGTTACTACATATGTGTCCTCATAAGCCTACCCCTTTTAAATCCATTGCCGACGCTTCCACCTGGGTGTTGGCAATTCCCAGGGCTCAAGTCCTGCGGGAACGCATGGAAATAGAGTTCCTGTACTTTTTTCACAACAGGAACTCAGTTCCCGTTAGCAGCCATGTCCTGCAAGACTTTGAAGTATGCGAGCTGTGTGGCAGGTGCTACACCAGTAGCTGCCGACACAGCTCGCAATAGTAAGTGCCGCACACCTGACCATTCAGGCATTGCCAGTAGGGGGCCCCATGACAGCTTCCGCTTCGATCTACCTGTCAATCACAGCTAGCTGACAGGTAGATCAGGTCCCTGCTGCTAAGAGATTGTATTTAGTCAGACTTCTCGTGATGTGCTCCTCCCCGCCGCCCCTTCTGATTTTCTGTCTCCTCATCTCCCCCCCTCAGTCTCCTGCATACTTGCTCTGTGTGTCCCGCTGAATCCCTCCTCCTCTATCTTCAGTGCCATATGATGAGAGAACCCAGAGGAGGAGCACAGCTATTCTGCTCACAGGACATGCAGGGAGAGAGGTGAGCTGAGGGAGGAACATCAGTTTGGGGTGGTAAGCTGAGCACAATACCTGGCAAAGTTTAATGCCATGAGGGAAGTTTATGTGGAAATATGTGAAGGGTTGGAATAGCAGGGAGTGTGTGCTGGAGCCCTACAGAGTTTGCAGCCCCCCAAGCTAACATACATCTCCTAAGCAGGAACACATCACTATGTCCCAAGCATTCTGTCCAGATAATGTGCAGTTAATTTATGACCTTTCTGTTTAACCCTGTGTTATCCAAACTCTGTTCATGAAAAGTGTAAACTCACCACGTAAACACTCTATATATAAAAATAAAATTCCCCAATAAAGATCAGAACATGATGTTCATATTTGCATGGAAGCACAATTGAATGAATGCTGATTATTCAGAGAATTACCGTATTTATGTTTATTGAGGATAGTTTTTTGATGTACTAACAGGTAAGCTTCATACACACAATACGAAAATCGAATGAAAAATACCACTTTTGAAGCGTTCGTGCATATGAGCGTATCATTTTTTTTTTTTTGGTGTGCGAGTGGATCTTGGGTGGGAGTTCCTACACTTTTTTCCCCAGGACTAGACCCCTGGCAATTCCCAAGAAAGCAGTCTGTTGGCTTTTTAACAGAAGCCACTGTAGATGGTAAACAGCTTGTAGATTTAAGCATGAATTTTCCATATGTGGAGGCACACACCAATCCAATGTTTCAAAAAGAGCTTCCAAAAGTGAACTACCTAAATCAGAGGACTCCGGCGAATGTGACAAGGATAGAACCATGGTTAGACCAGTATACTCTTAAAAGGGAAACTAGCATGTTTCCAGATCCCTTTTACACCCTCTGAAAAACTCTGAGAAACTCTCATGTTAGACAAGCTGAAAATGATTAAACAACACAAGGCAATAACCACTGATATAATTCAAGAACTATAATTAGACCATATAGCGGGACCATTCTCCTACACTCCATACCACAATATTATAATACCACTGGGTATAATTCCTAAAATGTATCCTGGAAAATACAGTTGAATCAATCTTTCCCATCCCAGTGGCTCCTCTGTAAATCATGGCATTGATAAAGAGCTTTAGTTTAATATGTATTATTTGACAAAGCCTTGTCACTGGTTAGGGCAACAGGCAACGACTGATGTTCATATCTCTCTCTCTCTCTCTCTCTCTCTCTCTCTCTCTCTCTCTATATATATATATATATATATAATATATATATATATATATATATATATATATATATATATATATATATATATATATATATATATATATGTCTTTTGTCTCTTATTGGTCCACCCAGAATGCTTTTACCTCCTAAGGTTTTAATTTCAGCAGGATATTTACTATAATGAAAAAAGGAAACCCTGCACAATAAAAGAAATATAGAATGGTGACACCAAAAACTAAACTAAATCATCTGCATATCTAATAAATTCATATAACTGATTAAATAGATATCAAAAACATTATTTCAGTATTTATCATCATTAAATATAAGTGCAAAATCCACAATTCAGTGTATCCACTTCTATGTGATTAATAAAATAAAAAAAAAATGAAAAAAATGTATATAAAAATAGTCCACCTTTTATTCCATCTCAGTATAAGTCATAATTAAAGGTGCACAATTGAATACTCTAACGCATCACCACCACAAAAAGTGTCTTTTCCACCTTCCAAACAGGCCACTTACCTCAGATTTTGACTTACTGTAAATAGGTCAATATGCGCCTTGCCATTTAAAAGGGCTCTGTCTCCATGCAACTATAATGTGTGTCTTTTATCCGCATGTATACTAGACATGTGCGCCATCAATAATTTTTTTTCGTTCTGTTTCGTATTAGATTTAATTCGTAATTTCGTAATTCATGTCCGAAATTCAATTTGGATTCGTACGAAATACGAATTTTCATTAGTTTCGTTAACTTTCGTAACAATTACGAATGTTCGTTATGATGAATTTATCATTATGAGGGGCTCCCACCATCCCTGTGCTGTGCTGACTTCCTGGGTTTTTAACTTTTAGGTTTGTTAACATTTCGTAACAATTACGAATGTTCGTTATGATGAATTTATCATTATGAGGGGTCCCACCATCCCTGTGCTGACTTCCTGGGTTTTTAACTTTTAGGTTCGTAAATTTTTCGTAACAATTACGAATGTTCGTTATGATGAATTTATCATTCTGAGGGGCTCCCACCATCCCTGTGCTGTGCTGACTTCCTGGGTTTATTAACTTCATCATAACAAATAATCGTAATTAAAGAACATTCTTATTTTGTCCGATTCTGAATCTCCCATCAACTACCAGTATCAGTCTCCCACTCCCATATTAAAAAAGGTAATTTTCCCAACCCTCACTCAGCAGCAGAAGAAAACCTCTGATTGGTCAACAAAACACCAGTCACGTTTCCATGGTAACGGAATTTGGATCCGAAATTCGTAAACGAAATTTTGAATTTCGGACAAAATTCGGAAGCACAGCAACTCGTATTTCGGATTCCTCCCGAATATACGAATTTACGGAAAATTCGTAAGAATTTTCGATTCATACGAAACTAATCGCACGTCTAATGTATACACCATTTTTCCTTATATAGCTATAGATTCATTATATATGCATATAATTTAGTTTAGGTTTTGGTGTCACAATTCTATATTTGATTGCATGAGGTTTCCTTTTTTCATCACATTTTTTTGGTGTGGAAACACATGACAATAACTGCTGACTTACTATGATATGTGCCTCCCCATGGGCTGCTTTATATTCTGCTACTATTTTGAAATGTTCAGCCCATTCTTTGAATGGGTAGTTCAATAGAGTTCAGGTTCAGTATCTACATTGCATTATCTTGATTACTTTCTCTTTGTTGATCCTCAGGATAGTTCTCTTTGTCAGCATCTTTTGTCTCTTTTTTAATCACTATGTTCAGAATTCTCAGTTCCTTTAGCAGCAGACAAAACAGAGGGTCCCATTCATTTTTTTTAGATTTACCTCAGGATAAGCTGTCTAACCTTCCATCATTACTTAAAAAGCAATCATTTTCAAAAAGCTAAAACTTTGTCAAATTCAATAGCTATTGGGCCATTTGGTCTTTGCCTGTAAAATTATTCCTACGGGTAAAACAATTTGCAGATAAATGCAAAATGAGTTAAATCACCTCCATATAAGTATAACTAAAGCTATGAGAGATGATTTTTCAGTTTGGTTATCATTTTTGGAGGACTACAATAGTCAAACATGCTGGCAGCTAGAAGCAGTACCCAATTCAGTTTTATACTGATGCTGCTAGGTTCTGTGAATATGGTGAATTTTCGGTATAATCTTGACTGACTTAATGGGCCCAAGCTGATTTTATATGTAACTTGACACTGTTGAAGCTATTTCCCATCACATAAGACATCAGCAGATGAGCATGTAACAGTTTCAGCTGACCCCTTGAGAACTTCCCATTGGATGAAACTCGTCAGTGGAGCCTGTGCTGATGTCATCCCATCCGCCGGAGGTATCGGCCGTGCTGGCACTATTCCATGCTTATCTGATGGTGTCTTATGTGAGTTGATATACATTACACTATCTCAATAAAATTCAACAGGTTGCACCCTGGAATGCTGTTTATTGTCTTTGCCAGAATGACATGTATGGAGGAGGAGAGGAGATTGTGCTGAGTCCCTGGTGGTGTACCCTTTGACGTCCATTATTAAGGCTTTAGACCGCTGATATAGAGCACTATCTAGACCACCTATAATTTGGGGTCTAATAATCTGGTAAGAGACTGCATATTACGGTGGTGGTTATTCACTATATAGAAATAAACTTCATGCAGCTGGACTTTATTTGATTTCATAATTGGAGTGGTGGTAAATAGAGTGGGGCTGAACACCCCTGCTTCAGTTTGAGCCAGAACTCTCGAACATCGCAAAAGTCGCAGACCCGAACCGCAAACCCTATTAAAGTCTATGAGACCCGAACTTGAAAAATAAAAATTGCCCATAAAAAGGGTATGGGGCCCGGGTACTTCCCTGGAAGACATGTATCAATGCAATTTTTTTTTAAAAGATCATTTTTAAAGGAGCAGTGATTTTATTTATGCTTAAAGTGAAACAATAAAAATAAAAGATAGTGCCTGGGGGGTCCCCTTAGTCTGTCTGTACAGTGGTGCATCTATACCATAGAACCTGCTGCAGCAAAACTGGCATTTATAAAGAAAAAAAATACATTTAAATTGCCAGCAATACAATACCATTGCCAGCAATACATTTTTTTTTTAAAAACGGCCAAAATGTAAAAAGAATGGCGTGCCCCCCCCAAAACCTATACTAGACCCTTATCTGAGCATGCAGCCTGGCAGGTCAGGAAAGGGTTGGGATCTGCGAGTGACCCCCCCTCATGAACCATACCAGGCCACATGCCCTCAACATTGGGGGATGCTTTGGGGTGGGGGGCTATGCTCATAGTACCCCATACTCATTCACATGGGGGTGGAACCTGGGGGCCCCCTTGTTAAAGGGGGCTTGCAGATTTGAATAAGCCCCTTGCCTGCAGACCCCCACAACCGCTGCCCAAGGTTGTTGGGAAGAGGCCAGACTGGGCGAACAGGCGATGTTCGTGCCAAACTTTTGCTCGACTCGAATTGTTCGCCCAACTCTAGTGGTGAAGCTCACTTGGATATATAATCGTTATACATTTTACCTTTATCTATTTGTGCTATTTGAGTGGTGGTGACGTTTATTTTGACACACAAATCTCACATATATGGACTTTATTTGAGTGCACTGTTTTAATGGTGGTGGAGGCCACTTGAATCCTTTGTTTTAGGATTTTCTGTGATTATATAAATCTTTTGAAACACAAGAGGTAGTAATATAAGATTTTGGTTCATTTCCTTATGCACAATATATTTATGACCTCACCTTTTTTCAGCTTTAGATATCCAACCTAGTCTTTACGTGGATCATTGGTGATTCTTTCATCCATTGGGCGGGTCATTGTGCCGAAAACAGGAATTATGGGAGAAACCTAAGTATTCCTTATGAGGTAGCCAGCATCCACTGGCGAGGTACCAGGGATATGCACTGGTCTCACATTTTCCATGAATGTGTCTATTTACGTAGATTTGTTTCTGGTGTAATAGTACTAGTTATCCATGCAGGGGGTATTGACCTGGGCATTTACAAGTTGTTGATCCGATAAATACCTTGAAAGCAGACCTGGCCCTCTCTTTTACCCTGTTTAATAATGTAGTTAAAGTATGATATGAAATTGTCCCATGTAAGGTTCAAAATGTGTTTGTAATTTGGGAGGCCAAGTTGTTCATATAAGAGTTGAAAGGTGAAAATGGAGACCTCTTAAAGGCTTATAGAATACATATAAATGACATTGGCCTAGACAAATAAAATCTTGGCCTTTGTTTTGGCATTGAAGGGGTGCTAGAGTCGGTGGGGCAGTTCATGATTGACGTTGAGGTGGAGGATTTTTATCTTGCCAACTACAAGTTATCAGTATAATCTAGACATGTGCAATTAGTTTCGGTTTTTTTTTTCGTTTTTTTTTTCGTTATTTTCGTTCGTTCGCTTTCGTACGAATAAACAAATCGTTCGAATTATTTTTTTCGGATTTTCGTTGTTTTTCGGATTCGAATGATTCGTTAATTGGATTCGTACGATTCGAACGATTCGTACGAATCCAATTAACGAATCATTCGAATCCGAAAAACAACGAAAATCCGAAAAAAATAATTAGAAGCAACGAATGTACTAATGAAGAAAATCCGAAAAACGAAAACGAACAAAAAAATTCGTACATTCATAACTTTTTTTTTTGTTGAATTGGTAATTTTCCGTGTCCCTTACAATGGTGCTGCTAAACGTGCTTCGAATGGATTGAACAAAAAAATTCGTACATTCGTAACTTTTTTTTTCGATTCGTAACTTTTTTTTTTCCATTCGTAACTTTTTTTTTTTTTTTTTTCGATTTGTAATTTTCCGTATCTCTATTGAACAAAAAAATTTTTACATTCGTAACTTTTTTTTTCGATTCGTAACTTTTTTTTTTCGATTCGTAACTTTTTTTTTTCGATTCGTAACTTTTTTTTTCGATTCGATTTGTAATTTCCGTATCTCTATTGAACAAAAAAAATTCGTACATTCGTAACTTTTTTTTTCGATTCGTAACTTTTTTTTCCATTCGTAACTTTTTTTTTTTTTCGATTTGTAATTTCCGTATCTCTATTGAACAAAAAATTTGTACATTCGTAACTTTTTTTTCGATTCGTAACTTTTTTTTTCGATTCGTAACTTATTTTTTTCTATTCGTAACTTTTTTTTTTTTTTTTTTCGATTTGTAATTTCCGTATCTCTATTGAACAAAAAAAATTCGTACATTCGTAACTTTTTTTTCGATTCGTAACTTTTTTTTTTTCGATTCGTAACTTTTTTTTTTTTTTTCCATTCGTAATTTATTTATTTTTTCGATTCGTAACTTTTTTTTTTTTCGATTTCGTAACTTTTTTTTTCAATTCGTAAATTTTTAAAATGTAATAATAGCATACACATTACATAAAATTATGAATTATGCTCCGATTACGAATCTACGAATGTTACGAATGTACGAATAAATACGAATGCGTCTGAAAATTAAAACTAACGAAAAAACGAATCAACGAAAAAATAACTCTTACGAATGTACGAATCGTTACGAAACCGAACACCGACGACTTACGAATGTACGAATCATTACGAATCCGAACACCGACGACTTACGAATGTACGAATCGTTACGAATCAACGGAAATGAAAAAAAGAAACGAAAAAAAAAGATTTTTTTTCGGAAACGAAAAAACGAAACGAAAATAAACAATTTTTTTTGTTGTGCACATGTCTAGTATAATCCTCGGTAGTTGCTGATCAGACAGTGCCTGTTCTGAATTTATGGTTAGGACAGGTATGATTTCTACATTACGGTTATTCAGTGCTCACAGCGCTGTACATTCTCTTGTACATTGATGCTATGACTTTGACTTCTCATTGAATGAATGATACTGTTTATAAATAAAGCTGTGGCCTTACCCTTCCAATAAAGAGATTCAGTGATTTTGTAGAGCAATGTATTGATGATACCAGCTATAAGGCTTTACACCTAAGCTTCTAAGCAGTCATGTAAGAGCCCTTGTATGTTAGGGAAAAGGGCTCTTGACTGCATTGAAGTATGGCAGGTGGTGTAGAAATGCCATTTAAATGCTATGGGGGGGAGGGTGGACCAAGCAGATTAAATATAAGTTGCTGTGGGTGGGTGGACTTCCTCTTTTGATTCCTAGCTCTAGCACAGCAAGATCCCACCCTCCCCCCATATTAAAAAAAATAAAATCTTTATTTCTGTCACAGCTTTAAAGGTGGATTGTCACCTTGCCAGCTATAAGTATAATCCTTATTATAAACTTAACCATAAACTTATGGTTAGAGATGGGCTGAACACCCCCCTGTTCGGTTCGCAGCAGAACTCCCGAACAGGGAAAAAGTTCTAACCTGAACGGTGAACCCTATTGAAATCTACGGGAGTCAAACAGGAAAAATTGAAAGTCCCCATTTTGAAGGCTTATATGCAGGTAATTGGCCGTAAAAGGGGTATGGGGATCTTGGTACTGTCCTGGGGGACATGTATCAATGCAAATTTATTTTTTTAACAATCGCTTTTTCAGGAGCAATGATTTTAATAATGCTTAAAGTGCAATAATAAAAATGATTTTTTTTTTTTAAATATAGTGCCTGTGGGGTCACCTTTGTCTGCTTGTAATGTGGCACATTTGTAGCATATATAGAATATGCTACAGCAAAAATTATATTTCTAAAGAAAAACAAAAACGCGTCAAATCACATTTAAAATGACCCATGGTAATTGCAAACCTTCAGGTCTAGTATGTATTTTAAGGGGAACCCCATGCCACAATTAAAAACAAAACATGTGGGGCCCCTCCCAAAATCCATACCAGACCTTTATACGAGCAAGCAGCCTGGCAGGTCAGGTAAAAGGAGGGACGAGCGAGCACCCCCCTCCTGAACCATGCCAGGCCACATGCCCTCAACATGGGGGGTTGGGTGCTGTGGTGAAGGGGGCTCTGCCTTCCCCACCCCAAAGCACCTTGTCCCCATGTTGATGGGGACAAAGGCCTCATCCCCAAAACCGTGGCTGGTGGTTGTGGGGTATGCAGGCAGGGGGCTTAAGGGAGCCTATCAGTATCTGGAAGCCCCAGATCCCACCCCCCCATGTGAATGAGTATTGGGTACATAGTACCCCTACCCATTCACCAAAAAAGTGTAAAAAAAAAGTAATAAAAACACACAGACAGTTTTTGACATTTCCTTTATTGAAAAAAAATCTAAGAACAGTGTCCCCCAATGTAAATCCATTGTCAATCACACCGTCCACCGCACCTGAAAAAAAAAAAAATGCTTCTGCCACCCTGAAGGCTGACTGCCTACTGCAGGCTCAGCTGTTTGACATTTCTTATATAGTTAAGAGGCGGGGTCACCTGGCTACATCACCTGGTGGCACCTCCCCCATCTAATGTCACTGATCCAGCATGCACTGGTCTGTGGGACCCCATGCCTTTTTTTTTTTTTACTTTTTTTCTCAGACTTTTTTTTTACCAGACTTTTTTTTTTCACGGTCGGCTTCCTGGCCCCGCTTCTTAACAACCAGCTTATACTGCACCCTGATTGGGCAAAGCTTTGCCCAATCAGGGTGCAAAATGCACTGTGCAGCGCGCAGTGCATTGCAGGGCGTTCGGCGGGGCGAACACCTGCTGAACACTCTGCAAATTCGGGTGTTCCCCCGAACGGGGCGAACAGTCAATGTTTGGCCTGAACTAATGCTCAGGCCGAATTGTTCCCTCAGCTCTACTTATGGTTAGGACAGGAATGATTTGTACATTATGGTGCTCAGTGCTCACAGCTCAGCTGTGACTGGCATGGTCTGTCCTCTTAAATCTTGATGTTTATGGCTTTGACTTCTTATTTAATGTATAAAAATGGTTTATAAATAAAGCTGTGGCTTCACACTTTCAATAAAGAGTTTCAGTGTTGTTTATTCTACAAGAAAGAGCAAGGTATTCAAGATGCCAGTTGTGAGGCTTTACGCCTACACTTCTAAACAGTCATAAGGTTCCTTTCACACAGTGTCATTAGTTCAGTGATGTTTTTTTGCTAAGAAAAACTGGTGAATGCTTTAGTTCAGTTCAGTTCAGTTCAGTTCAGTTCAATTTACTTCAGTTTGCCCTTCAGTTCATCTTAGTTCAGTTCTGTTCAGTTTATTTCAAAATAATAATTGTATGTAACAAAAGTAGAAACAAAAATTAAGTTTCTTGCCTAAAAAAAACGAATGAACAGACATGTAGCGCACACCCTAAGGAGCCACCATTAGAATGGGATCCCCCGCTCTGCACAGCCAGGCACATGGAATTTCCACACTCACTCAGAGTCAGAGAACAGTTTGTGACTTTGTTTGTTTTATTGAGCGATATGAACGTGGATAGGGTTTGGAAATCATGGAAGCTCCTCTTCTTCCTCCATCACTCACTTGCTTGCAGAATCCCAGCTGTGTTATCTTGTTACAGTTTGGTAGCAAAGGCCCATTACAGGCAGGGACTTGCAGCCCCTATACTTGAAGATAGGGTGACACAGCTCACACTTTCCCAGCACTTCCTCTCTGAGGTCACTGATCCCAGCACAACCTCTTCAGGCACTGCCAACCCATCAGGCTGCAGCGGCCACTTTCACTAGCCCTCTTGGCTAACATCTCCACAGTTCTCCCAGACTGAATACTTACCAGCCCACCCGGCTAACTCTCAGGAGATCTCTAGGACATGCTGAGCTGCTCCTGCTGTCCTCTAACTTGCTCCTGTGCATCCAGGAAGGGTTTTGTCCATTTGTTGTGGGGGATCCTTCAGGCACCTGAGCCCCAGACCCGAGGTCACTCCCCCCAGACTATGGGGCACCCTGTGAGAGCCTCTGACAGCCGCCTCAGCACTCCATCTTCCACCCAAATCTCCTTGCTGGCATGACTCATGTCTATTTATGAGGTGAGTCTGCACTCTGCCAGCTCATTTGTTGGGGATTGGCTGAGGTCCTCATAAACATCCCAAACAGCCCCTCCTAGCTTCCACCCACTACATCTAGAACCTTCTCCAAGGTTCCAGAAAATAGGGGGAGGCACCAGAAGAGCTGTCAGATGAGTCATCCAGCCTCCCTGAGCTGTTAATCCCTGACCCAGATTCAGACTAGGCCTAGCTCTCAGCCAAGCCAATTTGCCTACTCTAACAACTAACCTATTTACACTAGCACACTAGCTATAGGGTGCTACAGACGTAACAAAATGGCATCTGTTTACATCTGTTCAGATCCGACTAAGCAGAAAAAAATTCTGCCGTGTTCCATTTAAAAAAGTGGACCTAAATGGACACAGATGTAGGTGGGTGATTATACTTTTACATCTGCCCTCCTATAGACAAACATTAAGGTTCAGTCTGGATCCATCTGAAAAACTGAAAAAAAGGAATCAAGACTGAACACCCATGTGAAAGGGCCCATAAAAGACCCTAAAGCACATTTCAGGACAAATGTCAGTTTTTTTACATCTGTGACCATTCAGTTTGTGCCCGTGGTCACGTCACAGCCCTGTGGGAGGCTGGATTTAAATGAGCTCCTTTGTCTTCTAATCCATCATGTTTAGGTGTGAAAAAATGGAAAAGGATGCAGTCCTTTTCTTTTTTTTTTCTGGACCTGGACAGACTTTGAAGTAGGCACGTGTATTCGGACACATGTCTGTCTACAATCACTTGTCCATAGGGCTGTATGGAGCTTCCAATCAGGTCTGCCTGAAAAAAAGTGACAGGCAGAATTTATTAGAATGCCTGTGTGAAAGGGTGCTAAGTGTAGCTGAAGGCATTACTATGACATGCATATAC
>CM053026.1:641405160-641510649 GCA_028564925.1 Lithobates sylvaticus
AAGAGAGCACATTTTCCAGTGCTAGGAGCTGCTCTTCAAGACTTAGACTAGGAAAAAAATATTGTCATCAAAGAACAGAAAACAGAAATGGTAATGGTTTCAAATTGATCAGGCTGTGGATGAGGAGCTGTACTCTTGGGCCAAAAGTAGGTTGCTGCCTGCCAAACCAACAATTTTCAGCCGATTTTCAGCCTGTGTGTACCCCACTTTACTGGGAAAAAAGAGAAGGCAAATCTTTTAAAGCGGAGTTCCACCTGCCCCTTTAAAAATTAAAAGTCAGCATCTACACATACTGTAGCTGCTGACTTTTAACATTAGGACACTTACCTGTCCTGGAGTCCAGCGATGTTGGCACCGCAGCCAATGCTTACATCGGCTGGTCGGGTGCTGCAGCTGCAATTGCTGGTAAGGGAGCCCAGCAGTATAGCCTTTCGGCTTGCGCATGCATGACAGAAGGGGAGGGAGGAGGGAGGGCGACTGAGCTGCTGAGGTAATTTGCCTCGGCCCGGTCTCCCGGAAGTGGGAATAGGGTACCTGTGAAAAACAGGTACCCTCTCCCCCCCCAAAATGTGCCAAATGTGGTACCGGAGGGGGGAGGAATCAGATAAGCATAAGTTCCACTTTTGGGTACTTTTTAAGTACCTTCTTCAGCTTGCGTACAAAGAAAAAAGGTGGAGCTCAAGATCATAATGAGGATAGTATTGCTCCAGCCTCAAATGAATCACGATGGGGTTCATTTACTAAAGGCAAATAGGTTGTTCACTTTGCAAGGGCAGTTGTATTGTGTAAGGGCATTTTCTTCAGAGCTAAGTGAATTTAATTTTACAAAGAATACCAAATCACATATATGGAAAATTAAAAAAAAAAATGCATTTTACTTGTGCATGATTGGATGATAGAAGATAGGTACTTCTTACCCTTAGTAAACCAACCCCACAGAGTCTCTTCTGCAAAAAAATCCTACCTAGCAATCCCCAGGCAAATTCCCTTTGCACCCATTGCAAAGTGAACAATTTTTTTGCCTTTAGTAGGTCAACCCCAAATACTCAAACAAACAAAATAAAGGTGAACAAGCGCTTGAACCAGATGACTTACACCCACATTTCCTCCAAGCCATTATTTCTATTTTTAAAGTCTCTTTAGCGACTGGCTTGGTATTGGCGCAAGGCCAATGCGGTTCCTATATTTAAAAAGGGATCAAAGTCATTATCAAGTAACTACAGATTTATAAGGTTTACTGCTAAGGTCGGGAAGATACTCGAGTGTTAAAAAGATAAAAGACAGCATAGATGAGTTGTTGCTAGTTTATAAGTGATTGACAGCACAAATCCACAATTGAGCAAAGTTACCAAACACATTTATTTTCTTTTTATGTGGAAGTAAGGAAAAACTTAGATGTGGCTGCAGAGTAATGCCCCGTACACACGGTCGGAAATTCCGACAGAAAATGTCCGATCGGACCATGTTGTCAGAAAATCCGACCGTGTGGGCTCCACCTGACTTCTTCCGTCTGAATTTTCCGACGGAAAAAATTTGAGATCCTGCTTTCAAATTTTCCGACAACAAAATCCGATCGGACTTTTTCCGATCGTGTGTAGAGAATTCCGATGTCAAAGTGCCACGCATGCTCAGATCAAATTAGGAGACCAAACCTATTGGCTACTAGCCTCTACGTAGTTCCGTCGTACGCAACGAACGTCACCACGTTAAGAATGATCGGATTTGTCCGACCATGTGTATGTAACACCAGTGTCGAACAAAATCCGTCGGAAAAAATCCGGCGGATTTTGTGGTCCGAATTTCCGACCGTGTGTACGGGGCATTAGTATACTTCAACTTTCCAAAAACTTTTGACACGGTTCCTCAGAAGACAACTAATGTGTTAGTCTTTAGGCTGAGAATATTTAGTTTATAAATGGCTAAAATACTGACTGACGGACCATAATCAGAAAATTGTGATTGTTGATTTATACTCTAAATGGTCTAATGTGGTTAGTGGTGCACCGCAAGATTCATTATTGGGACTCATACTTTTTAACCCATTTATAGATATATAGGGCACGTTCACACCAGATGTATTGGGGCTACACTGTAAATGATTTCCAGTGCAGCTCCAAAAAATGGAAAAGGTACAATGACTTGTTTCTTATGCTGTCAGATCCCACCACGGTATGTTTTCAGCTGTGGTGTGTGCTGAAAAAACTACTACAGGCAGTATTTCTTTTCGCCACAGCGGGTTGCAGTGTAAACTGTATTGAAATGTCACTCCAAATTTTAATACAGTTCTGTACAAAAAAGGAAACAGTGGCACATTGGTGCTGTGTCTCTAAGCACACCCCAGTTACAGTGTGATCAGCATGGCTAGCTGGTGTGAATGAGCACAAAAAGAGTTTGAATTGAACATGCCAACATTATTAAAAGGTAAATTAGCCATACAAAAAACCTTTACTAAGGTTATTGGGTTTGATGTCCAAGTTAAATTATATCAAATGCTGTTCAGTGTTGATTATGCCAAAATACAGTAACTGGTACAGAGAGCTCCAACATCCTCAATGCATTTCTTAAATAAAGGTCCACTTCATCAGGAATTCATTGGTGGAGGTAAGGTACATTCACTAAATATACACATAATTTGTTATTTCAACAGTACCCAAAGAAAGGGAATTAACTAGTGATCTCAATCTGTACATCGAAACAATGTTACCGGAACATTCGGGTATAGGGGAGAAAAAACAAAACAACCCTCAGATAGGGAGTAAAACACAGGCAAGGTCCCAGACCTTGGGGCAGGGCGCCAAGGAAACACCACACAAACCACACAGAGATGTTGTAACGGACACTATAAGGTGTATATATATATATATACATGATATCTATAAGTGTAAAAAAACAAAAAATAAAAAAAAAACAGGATTGTCTATAAGTTACGCTAGATCATTAACTATGTCTGTATTATCAAATAATAGATACTCAAGAGATATTTTAGGCTTAATTTTACCTGTAAGATCCAGAGAATAGCTTAATACTCATATCGATCCAAACGACTATATCACTACACGACCTCCTAATACTTAGAATCTACAAAATGTAAATCCAAATGACTGTTAAGAACATATTGTTCTTAATTGTGGACTCCAAACATAATTGTACAATAGAGTCAATGTGGATGATAGTGTAGCTATAAATAGCAGAGGTATATATCAAGGCTGCTTGCCCATGTATTTTATAGTAGAATCAATATAGATAAGTATAGCTTCAAATGGCAAAGATACATATCAAAATTGTATTTCAGTATGGCTATAAATAGCAAAAGTATATATTCAGGCTATATGCCAGTCCATTATATAGATCAAGTCAATATGGACGATAATATAACTATCAATGACAAAGGTATATATCAAGGCTCCATGCCAATACATTCTATGATAAGGTCAATATAAATTGATATATATCAAGGTTACATGCCAATGTAAAAATTTGTGATATATTAAAATGTACTGGTGATTATGTATCTCCAAGGCTTCAAACATGAAACCAAATGGACATTCTTCTTTGTAAAATAGCTCAAGCTCTGTCAGATTGGATTGAGAGCATCTGTGAACAGCAATTTTCCAGTCTTGCCACAGATTCTCAATTGGATTTAGGTCTGGACTTTGACTGGGCCATTCTAATACATGAACATGCTTTGTTCTAAACCATTCCATTGTAGCTCTGCCTGTATGGTTAGGGTCATTGTCCTGCTGGAAGGTGAATCTCTGGCCCCTGTACACCCAGCTCGCTATGTGTACCAAAATTGGGGCAGCAATGGTGGCCCTGGTGGCTGGATGTGCGCACATATGAACTTACTAAACCAATTCTGATGGGATATGAAGACCAACACATGTTCTAGTGTTTTTGTCCATTATGAGTCTGGTCTAAAGTTATTTATGGGGGGGGCATGTTGGTTCTGGTGTATACTAAAAGAACCTGAGTCTGGAAATGCACTATAGGGTATGAAGTAACAATGTTACAAAAGGGTTAACTCAGCAAGGCAAGCAGAAGAGGTGTGTAGTTGCTATGGGTAACCAAGTGAGGAAACAAGCTGGAAGCAAACAGTTGTAAGCGTGGTCCATGGTAAGGTAACAGGTTCTCGGGTAGCAAGGGGGACGATGTTCTTGCTCTCTCCCTAGTGGTTGGTATCCAATGGTAATTGCATGAGGTCCACACTAGGGGCTCAGCCGGGCCCCATTCTGTTACTGGGAGCAAGGTAACAGAGGTATTCTATGCTGGACTGGTGGAGTGGGCGCAGGCTCAGCACATCCCTCCCAAATGTCCCTCCCAAACATACAAGTTACAGTCCATGGTAACATGGGACAAGTTGCTTTTCGGAGGAACTCTGCACTTTATTACTACATACAGTGAAGGCTCATCTCTAAGTCAGGGAACTGCCTTAATGTTAGATTTTTTTACATGACTGCAGTCTCTGCCTGGTCCTGGGCATTGATGAGCGTGTTCCGCGTGAGAGGTACCCCCATGTGCACGGCGCAGATGACCCAGCCCACAACTTGGCTTTGACAGGAAAATATCTGTTGCTATCTAGGGCTAGTATAATATTGCCACTATAATATAACAACTAGTAATTTTACAAACAAGCCATCATCCTACACTGAATTTTGTGCATTATACAAAACAAAAACTGGCGGAAGAAATGAATTTCAGAAATGCAGGTCTTAAAAAATAAAATTGAAAGGCTGACCAAATAAATATTATACTTTTCTTTTTAAATAACCTGAAAGAAAAAAAAAAAGTAATAGGATTTTTTTATGGCAGTGATCCTTTACATGAAGTATAAAGCTGGGAGATGTATGAGAACCTTTGTGATTTAATGCAATGTATCTAAAAATCTGTGAAGTGGCTTCTGAATTCGATGCAGAATGAAGCAAACAGAATAATAAAGTTTGACATGCATCACAGAGCCTCGATAGAGCTCGTCCAAAACACCATTCTAGCTGCTTCGTAAAGCAGTAAAAGTATGGAGCATGTTTTTTTTTTTCTCTGCTTAAGTCTGTGTAGTGCTGATATCAACTTGTAAAATGATTGATGACACCAACATATTTATTCATGAGGTGTCGTGAATGTGCTTTTGGAAAAGTACAACCCAAAGCTAAATTGTGGCATCACTTTATTTACATATCTATTAATGAAAAAAAGTAACTAAGAATGTCAAAACTAATATTCATGGGAGCAACTGCTATATGTGTTTGTATATGTGTGTGTATATATATATATATATATATATATATATATATATATATATATTTGTTATATATATATATATATGTATTTGTTAAAAAAAATGGATAACAAAGAAACATTTGACAATAGAAGAGAAACGGATTTGCAACAACAGCCTATGAGGCGACTTAGAAAATATGAAGAATTTTAAGTGAGCTGTGTCACTTGACAATGGGTCACCACATGTTCTACTTAAATGTAATGCATAGTTATTTTCCCTAATGCACAGATAGATAAAATACCCATTTAGCTTCAAAAACACAGAGCAGCATTGTTCACCCCCTCAAGACTTCCATACGATACTGCTGATAAAAATATATTCACGCAATAGCAATTGCTGCTGTGCTTTCAGGTACCATTACTATTGCTCAGTGAATAGTATGTAATGAAAACCAGCTGTGATGATAACATTCCACCAAGCATTGTTATCAGTTCTGAATCCTTTCTTGAAGCTTTCCATAAAAAGAACATGTAATGTTAAAAAAGGCTAAATATTCTACATCTACAGTAGTTATGTGCAGCAATATAGTTAATAAACTTGTGCAAAATATGTTGGCAACAATGGCAGATATGCAAAGTATTGTAATGCCAAGATGCTACATATATTGCTAATGGTGCTCCAGGAAAAATTGCAATTCTTTAGCTTTGCATACATCACAGTATCAAGGGCAAAAAATACGTTGAAGTCAGGACACCTAAAATCTAAAACAGGATAGCGCATAAATGACAAACATAACATGTTAAAACAGCAACATAAATAATATGGGTGTACTAGGGTAAGAGACACTGCACAGGGAAGCAAAGCACTATAGTCTAAATATAAGAGTCATGTACAGTAGTTTTTACTGGAATTAGATAGTTACATAGTTAGTAAGGTTTAAAAAAGACACAAGTCCATCTTGTTCAACAAATAGAAAAAAAAAAAACTATGCTGTAATAGAAAACCTCCGTATACACGATCCTATACCAACATTTTACCCAGAGGAAGGCAAATAACCCCAGTGGGAGGAAAAAAAAATCCTTCCTGGTCTCACAAGAGGCAATTGGTTAGTCCCTGGTTCAACTACCCCTGGTGTTATCACCTTTAAATGTTAGTATCTATTTATATTTTGTGCATTTAGGAATGCATCCAGCTTTTTTAAAACATTCTACTGACCTGGCCAGAGCTAGTTCTTAACAAAGTCTATTCCACATTTTCACAGTTCTTACTGTTAAGAAGCCTTTCCATATGTGGACTTCAAATATCTTTTCGTCCAGACATAAAGAGTGCCCCATTGTCCTCTATAATGACCTGAAAGTGAACAACTCAACACCAAGGTCACTATATGGACCACATATGTATCTTGATGTGCACCATGTCATTCTTCCAAATCTGTGAAATAATCCCAGTATTAAACTTTGCTTCTGTGTAGGAACTTCCTGTAATAAGCACCGGTCACTGCAGCTCTCTTGTCTTGTGTGGGGTACCTGCCTTTGTCTCTGCCCTCTCCTGTAGATTTCTGCAGGCAACCATTAGTGGGTGAAGCTACTTGGCCCCAACCACAGCTCTGCTATTTGAACAGGATATGTGCAGTACAGTGATAATATCACTGCTAATTTTACAGGGAAATATCTGGGTTTTCAAAGACACTTAGTGTTAACATAGTGGGTTTATATCCTTGTTGCTATTATAGAATATATTGAAATTAATGTATTTGTTTTTGGAGTTCAGCTTCAGTGTCCTGAGTTACGTCAAAGTATAACTTCGGACACATGCTACGAGGGGGCTCTTTTCAACATTGTAGTATTGATATTGCCATCGTACACTTTCCTGGATAAGACTTTCGAAGTAGTAGGTGCTGTAGCAAAAACCAGCTGGAACCAGAGACATCACAGATTTGGCAATTTCCTCAACAAAAGCAGCATTATTGTGTCCCACTAAAGCACATAACTTCTTAAAGCAGACCAATATTGAAAATATCAAATGCACATATTCACCAGCACACCACGGATCGTTAAATAACATCTAAATCTTTATTGAAGAATGATCGCATCACAGAAGACACGCAGGACCTCTTAATCAAGCATGCCTGACGAAGGGGTCCTCTGAAACGTTGCACTGTCTTCTGTGATCATTCTTCAATGTAGACATAGACGTTATTTGACGATCCATGGTGTGCTGGCGGATATGTGCATTTGATCTTTTCATTATCGGTCTGCTTTTGGAACTTATGTGCTTATATTGGGACTCAATAATGCTGCTTTTGTTGAGGGAATTGCCAAAAATCTAATGGACCATTGTTGTGCTGTTACAGTCCTCAAAATGAGGAAGAAAGACAGTTTGTGTAATGTAGAAATAGTTATGAGAACCTATTTTATAACTGAATTGGTTAAAATTATGCTTATTATCGTCATCTAATTTTTAATTTAGCTATATTTCTATGTACTATAACACACACACACCCACACAAAATAAGTAATTAAGGAGTTAAGGCTTATGCTTAAAATAGAACATGTATATATATATTTTTAATAGCACCATGCAATTCCGAGAACCTTAGTTATGCACTGCCATACACACGTTAACAAATGTATGCAGCAATTTTGCCAAACCCTAATTAATACATGTATAACACCAATCAATTATTTATTAATAATATGTATAATTTAAAAGAAAAAGTGATACTGGCTGTATATATATTACCAAATTCAATGAAGAGCAGGTGGAGAAAATTCCTGTAGCCTGCACATTAAGTGGAGCACATATCAGAGCTGTAGATGATTTGGTGTTAGAGGTACTGAGAGTGCATATTTCTTTTGGCAGCTTTAGAGGACATCTTCTTTAATGATAACAAGACACAAGATTGACATATTCATTAAAAGCATCATGATGTCATGGACTTTGCTGATGCTTTAAAAATATCAGCTTTATCAATTTTTGATGTGCTTTTAAAAATAAAGTCCAGACAAAATGCAGTCTGTAATGTGTATTGCAGCTGTCTTGCTCTGTCTGCAAATCTTGTGTCTAAAAAAACTAAATATTTTTAGGGAAGTGATTTCAAAACTTTTGTGAGAACATATCGGCAGTGGACAATAAAATAGAAAACCAAAATGTCTGAATAGAAAGTAGATGCAAATCCCTAATTAAAGAAGAACTTTACCTCCCCCAAATAATATTGTGAGCAGTCCTTTTATTGCAGAAGAGGCATACTATGTATCCAGTGCCGGGACAAGCAAAATAGCAACAAAATAGCAAAATAGGAATCAGCAACAGGGGTAATTTATAAAAGCAGTGGGTTTGTGCGGTGCGGTGCGGTGAGCGGTAAAAATTGGGTGTGGCTTTCACTTGCCAACTATTGAGTATGGTGTAAAAAGATTTATAGTGCAAGGGTTCAGTAGCAAGTGATGCAGAGCTCAGGAATGGAAAAAAAAAAAAAGACTTATTAAGGATTGTGGAAATGGGGTTCAGAAGATCTAAAGTTTTTTTAGGGTAGGGAGGGGCCACTTCTTTTAGTGCTTGTTCAGAATATTTACAATATTTTAGTGTGCATGAACTGAGGACAGGTATTAAACCCAAGATGTTATATATTGCAGCTTAACAATCAGTAGATGTGGTGGCTGCTTTAGTTTTATTTTAGGCTTTTCCCCTCTGTTTTCACCTGGTGATCTGGCCAGTGGCACATGTCCTGTATTAGAGTACCCCCAATCTGGATAAAGGAGCACAGAAAGCACAGCCGATAGCAGCATGGTCAGTCTAGGAAGGAGGGTAGTGTTAGATGTACTAGCAGATTTAGCAACACTAACAAGTTGAAGCCAAACTCACTAGCCTGGAAAACAGGATCACACATTCTCCACGCTTCAGCACACTGGGCTCCTCTACTTTCTGCTCTGCTGTCTAAAGTCAACATGGGAAATAGAATGAGGAGGCCACGCTCTGACACACAGGGGGGCTCTGACACGCAGGGGGCTCTGACACACAGGGGGGCTCTGACACGCAGGGGGCTCTGACACACAGGGGGGCTCTGACACACAGGGGGGCCTTGACACACAGGGGGGCTCTGACACACAGGGGGGCTTTGACATGCAGGAGGCTCTGACACACTGGGGGGCTCTGACACGCAGGAGGCTCTGACACACAGGGGGGCTCTGACATGCAGAAGGCTCTGACACACGGGGGGGCTATGACACACAGGGGGGGCTCTGACACACAGGGGGGGCTCTGACACACAGGGCTCTGACACACGGGGGGGGGGCTCTTACTTTCCTGACAGACTCCATGGCAGCCTACGTATGGGTTAATCCCGCCTCTCCTACCTCATAGGACCCCACTCCCATAAATCTTTGCTCCCAGCTAGGTACCGTGTTCCTTTTTTGTCCTCCTCCTTAGGACTAAAGAGGTAGTTCTTACCTTAAGGAGTAGTGGTCCAGTCCTGGCGTTTCCCCTTGCGTTGGCGGTGAAGAGATGGCGGTATTGGAAGTCCAGTTGCCCAGCTATTAGCAGGGTGGACACGGGTGATGTTGTGGTGCCCTGAAGAGCTTACTATCCAGTCATTGACTGGCAAGCGGCAGTTTGGCCAATCGTCCTCGCTATTAGCAGGAGGCCTTCCATTTGATGCCCGGTCGTGCCCGCCTGTGTCGTGCGCTTGGAGGGTCAGGTTGGATCGTTCCTTCATACTGGATGGGTATCGTATTTTGATTCTTACATATTCCATGGCAGCCGGTGTTTATATTTGTCTGTTTTGTCTCTGTATGTCCTCAGGTATGGCGGCTGGAGCGCATTTGCGTTCCAGTCCGCCGCTGTTTGTCCCTATGGCACGTGCGCACGGCCCCGAGCCAGATCGAGGCTTGGCTTGTGCATGCGCGGTCCGGGCGGAACAGTGGTGGCCGCTCATGCGCGCGGACGTTGTAAGGCGGCGCACGACGACGCTCGGAGCTCCGTGACGTCATCCAGGGCGGCAGATTTAAATAGCTGTCAGATACAGCTATGCCCTGGCTTCCAGAGGAATCTGCAGACGCCGGTTCTTTTGTTCCTAATAGCGACATTTGTGGGAGGTAGGCTGAGCCCCCCTTTGTTTTATGCAGCAATGTGTTACTTTTGCTTCTGCTATTATTGGGTGCTTATGTATTATGTCTTGCCAGCAGTCTCTGCTGTTTTTCTATTGCCATGGATGTGTCGTCGCCGCCTAGTGGTCAGCCCTTATGCCGCAGGTAGGACGGAATATTTTTCCTCTACCTGTTTTGCATGGGTTTTCAGGGTTATTGGGGAATTATAAAATATTTTGTTTCCTGTTCTTTTCTCAGCCCTTCTAGGTCCGATCATCATCCAGTAGCACGTGAAGAGAAATCCAGGTCACAGCGTGACCAATCAAAGTCAAGATCTTCCTCTAAACATCACACGGACAGGTCAAGGTCCGGCTCTAAACATGATTCCCGCCGCCATTCCGGTCGCACGGCGAAAAAAGCCTGCTGGGGTGTAGGGCTCATGTCCCGGAGGACAGATCTCTCTGTGAAGCATGCTACTCCAGAGCTGCGAAAGAGAGAGGTGCAGGTGACCAGCAGGTGGAAGCACTGGTCAGGAAGGTTGTGCAAGAATCTCTGAGCAGGACAGAGTCAGCCAACATAACCATTCCCCCTTCAGCACCAGCCTCAACTGCGGACGCAGTCGAACTTGAAGTTCCGGGTCCCTCTCATGACTATCTCTCGTCAAATGGATCCTCAGATGAGGAAGTTGAGGTGGATGAATATGGAGCGGGATTCGACTTCTCTCAAGTCCCTCATTTGGTCAGGGCAGTTAAAGATGCGGAAGGCCCAATAGAGATGCCCTCCAAACAAAAAAAGTATTTTAAGCATCTGAAAAAAGAGCGCCCGAATTTCCCTTTCTTAAATGAGCTCGGTGAAATCATATCTGATGAATGGGGGAAGGTTGAAAGAAAGAACTCTTTAATCTCCAAAGTGGCAAAAATGTACCCATTCAGGAGCGAGGAGGTGAAATATCTGGATTCAGCCCCCCTCATTGATGCGGCGCTCATGAGATTAGTGAGACATGTCACGCTTCCACTGGAGGACACAGTGTCATTCAGAGATGGTTTGGAAAGAAAGATCGACACTGATCTCAAACGAATATATATCACTGCAGGGATGGCCTGCAAACCGGCTCTAGCCCTTGCGGCTTTGTCAAAAGCCATGGAATCTTGGACAGATGACGTGGGTGCAACCCTGGGAAGTATATCCGATGACGTGGTCAGGAATTCCCCAGTGCATGAACTGAGGATGGCATCGGCTTTTCTGGGTGAGGCATCCCTGGACATTATCCGGTTGGTATCGCGTGTCATGCTATCTTCGGTCACAGCTAAACGGGCCCTGTGGTTACGTCCATGGGTAGCGGATCCTGCCTCCAAACAGGCATGGTGCAAAATTCCCTTTGAGGGCTCTTCCCTCTTTGGGAACAAGCTGGACTCGGCCATCACACGCGCTACCGGGGGTAAGTCGGGTTTCCTACCCCAGGATCGTCGTCTCTTGAGTCAGAGAAGAGCTCAACCTAGACAGGATCAGGAACGTGCTAGAGACGCACGTCGTTACAGACCTGGCAGGGAATTCAGGAAAAACTGGAGAAGAAACCAACCTTCAGGACAGAAGTCCACAAAGGCCACATCCTCTGGGGGTCGGTATGCGACTAAGTCCTTTTGATATGGAGCCTGTCCAGGTGGAGCAGGTAGGAGCACGATTACTCCGTTTCCAGCACGTCTGGGCAGCCTCGGTCCAAGATTACTGGACAGTCAAAACTATCTCTACAGGTCATACCTGGACTTTCACCGACCCACCTACACACCGCTTTATTCCCACAGTTCTACCACAGTCAGAAGAGAAAAGAGAAATTCTATTATCCTATACAGACTCCCTGATATCTCAAGGGGCCGTCATTCCGGTACCAGTGGAAGAAAAATTTCAGGGAGTATATTCCCCCCTCTTCATGGTCCTCAAAAAGAACGGGTCATGGAGGCCAGTCATCGACCTAACATATCTGAACTCCTTCATCCAGAAGGAGAGGTTCGAGATGGAGACTCTCTTGACCATAAGTCAAACGATTCAGCCTGAGGATTGGATGGTCTCAGTAGACCTGAAGGACGCGTATTTTCATGTTCCAATCGCGAAGAATTTTCAGCAATACCTCAGGTTCGCAGTGGAGCAGAGACATCTCCAGTTCACCTGTCTTCCTTTCGGGCTGACAACATCGCCTCGAGTGTTCTCAAAAGTACTACTGGCAGTGGTAGCCCTAATCAGGGTCAAAGGTGTCCGGTTACACCACTACCTGGACGATCTACTCCTGCTCTCGCAGGACAGAGACCAGCTTCTTTTACATCGGGACCAAGTCATCTCGGTCTTGACGGAGTTCGGCTGGTTGTTGAACAGGGGGAAGAGTCAGTTGGATCCGACCCAGTCCCTGATATTCCTAGGGGCACAGTTCGACACGGTAAAAAGTACCATTTCCTTACCCATGGAGAAGATCCCAGTAATTCAAGACAGGATCCGGCTCACCCTGGCATGTCCTCGCCTCAGGGCATCATATTGCCTCAAAGTTATCGGCACCATGGTGGCCACAGCTCCCATGGTAAAATGGGCACAGTGGAAGATGCGGCCCTTCCAAAAGGGTTTTCTTCAACAATGGATCCCAGAGTCACAAGATCACTTTATCAGAATGACCCCGTCCATGAGGGAGTGTCTTCCATGGTGGCTTCATCAGGAGAATCTCCTCAAGTGCCACTTTATTGCACCAATCTCCTGGATCACGGTGACGACGGATGCCAGCAACAGCGGCTGGGGAGCCCTCTGTCTGTCAGAAGTAGCCCAGGGGAAATGGGACTTCCCATCTCAAGGGATAGTGTCAAATGTCTTGGAACTCCGAGCTGCCTTTCAAGCTCTTCAAGCCTTCCGTCACCTGATTTCAGGAGCTTCGGTTCTGTTGAGGTTGGACAACACGACTGCGGTAGCATACATCAAGAGACAAGGGGGCACACGCAGTCTAGACCTACTAAAAGAGGTCAGTCCGATTATGGTCTGGGCCCAGGCGAATTTGTCGAATCTAACGGCAGTTTATCTCCCCGGAGTCCAGAATGTCCAGGCGGACTTCCTCTCAAGAGTAGCCTTGGACAACAACGAGTGGTCCCTCCACACAGAAGTGTTCAATTGGATTCTGTCTCTAGGAGTAACACCGGAAGTGGACCTCTTTGCATCACCCTGCAATGCGAAACTCGAGAGGTATTACACGAGGAATCTTTGTCCCCAGGCTTATGGGATAGATGCGTTGACGGACCAGTGGAGGTTTCTCAAGGCGTATGCCTTTCCCCCAGTCCCGGTCATTCTCCGTTTTCTATCAAGACTCCGCTGGGAAGAAGCCGAAATAATAGCGGTAATTCCATACTGGCCCAACAGGCCATGGTTTCCTCTCCTGACGCAGCTCAGTTGTCGGGACCCAGTCCCTCTTCCTCCCAGGCCAGATCTCCTGCTACAGGGAGCATCGCTTCACCCATGTCCATCCCATCTCCACCTGATGGTCTGGTGGTTGAAAGGGAAAGGTTGACAGCCTTGGGGTGTCCGAACACAGCAATTGAAACCCTGATGAGTGCCAGGAGAGAGGGTACTAACAGAGTATACCAAAGAATTTGGGCAAGATTCGTGAGTTTCATCTCTACTGTTGGAGGTTCATTCAAAGACCCAAAAATATCGGACATTCTGGGTTTCCTGCAGACAGGCCTGGAGTTGCCCTTGGCCGTTAGCTCTCTTAGAGTTCAGGTCTCTGCGATTTCTGCATTCACAGGCGTGGCTTGGGCAAAACATCCTCTCGTCAGGCAATTCTTCAAGGGTGCAACAAGACTTAGACCTCAAAGGAGGCCAAGATTCTCCAAGTGGGATCTTCCCCTCGTTTTGGACTTCTTTTCAGGAGAAGAATTTTGGCAAATGGATCAATTGTCCATCAAAGATCTTTTTCTCAAGACAGTATTCCTGGTGGCCATAACATCTGCCAAAAGGGTATCTGAGATCAGCTCTCTGGGTTTCAAAGAACCCTTTATCACCTTTTTTCCTGATAGAGTGGTCTTGATCCCCCATGTTGGGATCAAACCCCAAAGTGACGTCCGTCTTTCATGAGAATCAAGAAATAGTTCTCCCAACATTCCATTCACCTGACAATTCTAGCATCCATCCTCTAGATGTCGGAGAAATCCTAAGATTCTATTTGGAAGCAACGGCTCCCTTCCGGAAATCGGATTACCTTTTCATCTACTTCCAAGGGAAGAACAGAGGATTACGTGCTTCCTCCAGATCCATATCAGCCTGGATTGTCCAGGCTATTCAAAGGGCGTATACGGCTAAGGGTCTGGTCCCTCCAGAGGCAGTGACGGCACACTCGACTAGGAGTGTTTCAACGTCTTGGGCAGCTTCCCGTCATGTGTCTGCAGAAGTGATTTGCAAAGCAGCATCATGGTCATCGATAAATACATTTATGACACACTATTGTGTTGAGCCGGCGGCTCTTTCCTCAGTTAATTTTGGTTTGAATGTCTTATCTGTTGACAGTGCCAATTAAAACCTTTTTTCTTTAAACCAACAATATTTCCCACCCGGGAGTGTATGGCTAGTTATTTCCCATACGTAGGCTGCCATGGAGTCTGTCAGGAAAATGGAAAATTTATATCAAATACTTACAGTAATTTTCCTTTCCTGATGGACTCCATGGCAGCAGGAGTTCCCTCCCATTGCTGGAGTAGGCTAAGTTATGGAACACGGTACCTAGCTGGGAGCAAAGATTTATGGGAGAGTGGGGTCCTATGAGGTAGGAGAGGCGGGATTAACCCATACGTAGGCTGCCATGGAGTCCATCAGGAAAGGAAAATTACGGTAAGTATTTGATATAAATTTTCCATTTTATATATGAGCTCTCAGTGTCACAGCCCGATGCAGCCAGCGAGACTGATGAGAAATCAAGCCCCGGAGAGTGAATTCTTCTCCCTCTGTGCCAGGATGTGGTTGCTGCTGTAGAGAGGAGGCAAGCAATATGTATGGGCGCATCCTCAGCCCACTTTTTAGGCAGGCTGTAGCATTGAGTGGCGCCAAAACATAAGTATTCTCTGCCCAGATTCCTCTGCATGCTGCTGCCAGCAACCCAGCGCCCCCTCCCACACCCCGCTCAGGGCAGCCGCCCCTCCCGCCCACCCCTTGTACCGTCCCTATATCTATCTTCTGAAATAAAACATTTGTACCTCTACTTTAAACTTCTTTTGAAAGTACACTGAGCTGCGCATGTGCCCTTAGTGTACATTGTCAGCATACAGTGGTGTGAAAAAGTGTTTGCCCCCTTCCTCATTTCCTGTTCCTTTGCATGTTTGTCACACTTAAGTGTTTCGGAACATCAAACCAATTTAAACAATAGTCAAGGACAACACAAGTAAACACAAAATGCAATTTGTAAATGAAGGTGTTTATTATTAAAGGTGAAAAAAAATCCAAACCATCATGGCCCTGTGTGAAAAAGTGATTGCCCCCTAAACCTAATAACTGGTTGGGCCACCCTTAGCAGCAACAACTGCAACCAAGCGTTTGCGATAACGTGCAATGAGGCTTTTACAGCGTCCTGGAGGAATTTTGGCCCACTCATCTTTGCAGAATTGTCCTAATTCAGTTACATTAGAGGGTTTTCGAGCATGAACGGCCTTTTTAAGGTCATACCACAACATCTCAATAGGATTCAGGTCAGGACTTTGGCTAGGCCACTCCAAAGTCTTCATTTTGTTTTTCTTCAGCCATTCGGTGGTGGACTTGCTGGTGTGTTTAGGATCATTGTCCTGCTGCAGAACCCAAGTTCGTTTCAGCTTGAGTACACGAACAGATGGTCGGACATTCTCCTTCAGGAGCTCTTGGTAGACAGCAGAATTCATAGTTCCTTTTATCACGGCAAGTCTTCCAGGTCCTGAAGCAGCAAAACAGCCCCAGACCATCACACTACCACCACCATATTTTACTGTTGGTATAATGTTCTTTTTCTGAAATGCAGTATTCCTTCTACGCCAGATATACTTGGACACACACCTTCCAAAGAGTTCCACTTTTGTCTCATCGGTCCACAGAATGTTGTCCCAAAAGTCTTGGGGATCATCAAGATGTGTTGTGGAGAAATTGAGACGAGCTTTGATGTTCTTTTTGCTCAGCAGTGGTTTTCTCCTTGGAACTCTGCCATGCAGGCCATTTTTGCCCAGTCTTTTCCTGATGGTGGAGGCATGAACGCTGACCTTAACTGAGGCAAGTGAGGCCTGCAGTTCCTTGGACGTTGTTGTGGGGTCTTTTGTGACCTCTTGGATGAGTCGTCGCTGCGCTCTTGGGGTAATTTTGGGCGGCCGGCCACTCCTGGAAAGGTTCACCACTGTTCCATGTCTTTGCCATTTGTGGATAATGGCTCTCACTGTGGTTTGCTGGATTCCCAAAGCTTTGGAAATGGCTTTATAACCCTTTCCAGACTGATAGATCTCAATTACTTTCTTTCTCAATTGTTCCTGAATTTCTTTGGGTCTCGGCATGATGTGTAGCTTTTAAGGATCTTCTGGTGGACCTTACTGTGTCAAGCAGCTCCTATTTAAGTGATGCCTTGATTGTGAACAGGTGTGGCAATAATCAGGCCTGGGTGTGGCTAGAGAAATTGAACTCAGGTGTGGACAACCACAGTTATAGTATGTTTTAACAAGGGGGGCAATCACTTTTTCACACAGGGCCATGATGGTTTGGATTTTTTTTCACCTTTAATAATAAACACCTTCATTTACAAATTGCATTTTGTGTTTACTTGTGTTGTCCTTGACTATTGTTTAAATTGGTTTGATGTTCCGAAACACTTAAGTGTGACAAACATGCAAAGGAACAGGAAATGAGGAAGGGGGCAAACACTTTTTCACACCACTGTACATCAGTGTTGGATACATGAACTCCTGTGGGAGTTACGTCATTCCAGCCTCATTATTCAAGATGGTGAAAGTTTCCGATCCCAGAAAAAAAACAAAGGAAGATGTTGCCGCAGAACTCGGCAGGTAACTATAGGTGACTTTAGTTCTGTTTTAAGCATTATTTAAAAAAATCAAGTCTAAAATTTTTTTTATTTCTGTATATTCTTTTTTCATATAATTGTATTTTTATTAGTTCAAAGGGAAAAAAGGAAAACAGGAATACAGCAATGTATAAAATATAAATCGCAAAATATCAGGGCATGGGAACAGAAAGTCATGACACAGTATCAGAACATATCAAATGTACAATGGAAGAAATTTTGTTAAAGAGTGATAAAGGCAGAAGTACACAGTATTGGGCATATATATTAGAGTGTCGTCTTATAATAGAAGGACATACAGGGTAGCATAATAAGAACACGTGATCCACACAAAAAGAGTAGACTCCAGGAATAAGATTAGGATATGTGATCCCCATATTCAGATTGATCCCAGGGCTCCCAAACTTTATTGAACTGGGAAACTATGTCATGAACAGTGGCTGTAAGTTATTCCATTATCCTGATTTCCACTATGAGTTGCAATAATTGTAATTGGGAAGGAGGAACAGTTGACAACCAACACAATGGTATAGCCCTTTTAGTAGCTAGGATATATGAGATCAGATACTTAACCGGTTTAGCAACACCTGGGAAAGTGAGCCCTAGTAAATAAAAGATAGGGTCTAAGGGGAGTGATAAGCTTATCACATTCTGAAGTATTTGCATTACCTCTGACCAGAATACCTGAACAAGAGAACAGGACCAGAATATATGAAAATGTAAGCCTATCTCCACCCCACACCTCCAACTCATAGCTGAAAGGGTAGGATCTATATGATCGATAGGTTCTGGGGTCCTATTCCAAAACATTAGGATCTTCACAGCTGTCTCCCTCTGCACCACACACTTAGAGGATTTAAAAGTTGATGACCAAATGTTTGCCCATATCTGCAAAGATATAGGTCGCTCCAAAGGTGCATTCCATTTACGCATATATAAGTGTGTGTCTTCTGGGATATTGATGGAATCATGTAGTATATCATATATGGAGGAAATGAAATGTAGTTGGTGTTGCCCCTCAGCACACGCACGTTCAAAAAGTGTAGGAACATCTAAGGTAAGGGATGGGGTCATTGATTGGAAAAAATGTCTGACCTGTAGATAAAAATAGAATAAGTTTTGAGGGATAGAGAACTTCTCCTGCAATGTGGCAAAAGTATGTAGTCTGCGAGTGACCAGGTGTACTAGGTTGTGTAGTTGGAAGAGAGAAGTCTTCATCCATGGCAACAGGTGTCCAAAGAACAAACTATCTTGCAGGACTGGATTAAACAGTATATTTGATAGAGGAGGACATGATGAGGAGAGAGAGTACTTCAGGCCACATTTACACCATATGGACATGATGAATAGCATTGGTGCTAGACATATACAATTAAATACAGGGTCAGTCTGGAGAGAACGGGGCCACACCAAGGAGCATGGGTGTACTGAAAATAGAGAACTCTGTTCAATCTCTGACCATCGGTTTGGAGCCACCTGATTAGACCAGGAGATGACAGCCTGGAGGTGTGAGGTATAATAATACTTAATAATATCAGGGGCTCCCAGACCCCCTTGAGTCTTTAGAGAGAAGACTACTGAGCTGGCAATATGATGTGTTTTGTTATTCCATATGAATTTCTAAAAAACTGGCAGTGTTTCAAAGAGATATAGCAAACATGGTAACACAGACATCTTCAGAACATTAATTCTACCATTTATAAGGGTACGTACTACTAAGCTGCACTAATACATCTGGTGGTATGTGTAGAGGTAGAGCTTGAGTTTTATCAGTGTTCATTTTATAGCCCAATATGGCCCCAAATGAATGTTAATAGAATATCATCAGCAAAAAGAGATAACTTGTACTCCCGCTGTCTCATCAATACCCCTTTGATGTCTGAGAGACTTCGAATGGCTTCTGCCAGGGGCTCCAAACAAAGAATAAAAAGGAGGGGAGACAAAGGGCACCCCCGTCTCGTACCATTTGACATGGGGAAAAGAGGAGACAGAAATTAGGCCATCTGTACCTGTGCAGATGTTTGTGAGTACAAAGCCTGTAAAGTTTTTAATTAAGGACCCTTGAACACAAATTGTTTAAGCATAGAGAATATGTAGGGCCAGCTCAATTGACCGAACGCCTTTTGGGCGTCCAAACTTAGTATAAGCGCAGAGCAAGGGAATTTGTTCAATAAATCAATCAGATTAATGGTGCGCTTGTGTTATCTCCGGCATGTCTGGATGGTAGACATGGGAACTGTCAAAAAATTCGTTTCGTTTCGTTTCGTCCCGTTTCGTATATAAAAAAATTCGTAATTCGTAATTCGTGTACGAAATTCCGTTCGAATTCGTACGAAATACGAAATTCGGACGAATCGTAATTTTTTTTACGAATCGTTAGTAAAGTTACGAATCGTTACGAATCGTTACGAATCGTTAACGCGGCTAATGAATTGTTGGTTCTCATAACACAGAGAACAATTCGAATCCAACTACAAATATCGAATTTCAATTTCAAGTTACGAATCGTTACGAATCGTTATGCATAGTTACGAATCGTTACGAATCGTTATGAATAGTTACGAATCGTTAGTAAATCCAACTACCAATATCGAATTTCAACTAATTTGAACGAAATTATTATAGCAGATATAACGAATGAATTCGAATGACAAAGTGTCATTTTTGCAGAAAAAAAAAAAGTGTAGGGGTCCCCCCAAATTCAATAACCAGGCCCTTCAGGTCTGGTATGGATATTAAGGGGGACCCCAGCCAAAAAAAAAAAAAAAAATGGCGTGGGGTCCCCCTCAAAATCCATACCAGACCCTTTATCCGAGCACGCAACCTGGCAGGCCGCAGGAAAGGAGGGGGGACGAGAGCGGCCCCCCCTCCCGCCTGAACCGTACCAGGCCACATGCCCTCAACATTGGGAGGGTGCTTTGGGGTCCCCCCCAAAGCACCTTGTCCCCATGTTGATGAGGACAAGGGCCTCATCCCCACAACCCTGGCCGGTGGTTGTGGGGGTCTGCGGGCGGGGGGCTTATCGGAATCTGGAAGCCCCCTTTAACAAGGGGACCCCCAGATCCCGGCCCCCCCCCTGTGTGAAATGGTAAGGGGGTACAAAAGTACCCCTACCATTTCACCAAAAAAGTGTCAAAAATTTTAAAAATGACAGGAGACGGTCTTTGACAATTCCTTTATTAAAATCTTCTTTCTTCTGGTCTTCCTTCTTCATCTTCTCCTTCCGGCATCTTCTTCCATCTTCTTCCATCTTCTTCTTCCTTCGATTCGCTTCTTCTTCCTCCGGTCTTCTCGTCCTTCTCGTCCGGCGTCGTCCTTCTCGTCCGGCATCGTCGTCTCTTCTCGCAGGCCGCTCCTCGCAATGGGAGGCTCCCGCTCTGTGAGGCTTCGCTCCGGGTGACAGGTCTTTTATAACGAAGGCACCTGGTGACCCCGCCCCCTCTGACGCACGGGGACGTCATGTGGAATTCCCTATGGCTTTCCCCATGACGTCAGAGGGGGGGCGGGGTCACCAGGTGCCTTCGTTATACAAGACCTGTCACCCGGAGCGGAGCCTCACAGAGCGGGAGCCTCCCATTGCGAGGAGCGGCCTGCGAGAAGAGACTACGATGCCGGACGAGAAGGACGACGCCGGACGAGAAGGACGACGCCGGACGAGAAGGACGAGAAGACCGGAGGAAGAAGAAGCGAATCGAAGGAAGAAGAAGATGGAAGAAGATGCCGGAAGGAGAAGATGAAGAAGGAAGACCAGAAGAAAGAAGAAAGAAGATTTTAATAAAGGAATTGTCAAAGACCGTCTCCTGTCATTTTTACAATTTTTGACACTTTTTTGGTGAAATGGTAGGGGTACTTTTGTACCCCCTTACCATTTCACACAGGGGGGGGGCGGGATCTGGGGGTCCCCTTGTTAAAGGGGGCTTCCAGATTCCGATAAGCCCCCCGCCCGCAGACCCCCACAACCACCGGGCACGGTTGTGGGGATGAGGCCCTTGTCCTCATCAACATGGGGACAAGGTGCTTTGGGGGGGACCCCAAAGCACCCTCCCAATGTTGAGGGCATGTGGCCTGGTACGGTTCAGGCGGGAGGGGGGGCCGCTCTCGTCCCCCCTCCTTTCCTGCGGCCTGCCAGGTTGCGTGCTCGGATAAGGGTCTGGTATGGATTTTATGGGGGACCCCACGCCATTTTTTTGGGCTAGGGTTCCCCTTAAAATCCATCCCAGACCTCAAGGGTCTGGTATGGATTTTGAGGGGGACCCTACGCCATTTTTTTTTTTTTTTTTTTTGGCTGGGGTCTCCCTTAATATCCATCCCAGACCTGAAGGGCCTGGTTATTGAATTTGGGGGGACCCCTACGCTTTTTTTTATCAATGACTTCAATGAATGACTGTTCTCTGTGTTACGGATCCAACAATTCATTTGCCGGCAAATAGCCGCGACTCGATTTTAAATAGTTTTTTTTTCCTGCAAAAATGACACATTGTACAGAGACAGTTCTCTATATTAGATATACTGAATCTCGAAGCATTCGAAGCATTCGTTATATCCGCTATTATAATTTCTTTCATATTAGTTGAAATTAGATATTTGTTAGTTACAATACAACATTCGAATTGTTCTCTGTATTACGGGAATCAGCAATTAGCCGCGAGTGATTTTAAATGTCTTTTTTTCCTGCAAAAATGACACATTGTACAAAGACAGTTCTAAACACGGGAAACATGCCCCCTTCTATATACTATATACTCTATAGTATGCCTATGAAGGGGGGCATGTTTCCCGTGTTTAGAACTCTCTCTGTACAATGTGTCATTTTTGCAGGAAAAAAAAAATATTTAAAATCACTTGCGGCTAATTGCCGATTCCCGTAATACAGAGAACAATTCGAATACAACAACTAACAAATATGTAATTTCAACTAATATGAAAGAAATTATAATAGCGGATATAACGAATGCTTCGAATGCTTCGAGATTCAGTATATCTAATATAGAGAACTGTTCCTGCAGTGTCATTTTTGCAGGAAAAAAAACCTATTTAAAATCACGAGTCGCAGCTATTGCCGGCAAATGAATTGTCGGATCCGTAATACAGAGAACAGTCATTCATTGAAGTCATTGATAAAAAAATGTGTAGGGGTCCCCCCAAATTCAATAACCAGGCCCTTCAGGTCTGGGATGGATATTAAGGGGGACCCCCAGCCAAAAAAAAAAAAAAAAAATGGCGTAGGGTCCCCCTCAAAATCCATACCAGACCCTTGAGGTCTGGGATGGATTTTAAGGGGAACCCTAGCCAAAAAAAATGGCGTGGGGTCCCCCATAAAATCCATACCAGACCCTTATCCGAGCACGCAACCTGGCAGGCCGCAGGAAAAGAGGGGGGACGAGAGCGACCCCCCCTCCCGCCTGAACCGTACCAGGCCACATGCCCTCAACATTGGGAGGATGCTTTGGGGTCCCCCCCAAAGCACCTTGTCCCCATGTTGATGAGGACAAGGGCCTCATCCCCACAACCCTGGCCGGTGGTTGTGGGGGTCTGCGGGCGGGGGGCTTATCGGAATCTGGAAGCCCCCTTTAACAAGGGGACCCCCAAATCCCGGCCCCCCCCCTGTGTGAAATGGTAAGGGGGTACAAAAGTACCCCTACCATTTCACCAAAAAAAGTGTCAAACATTGTAAAAATGACAGGAGACGGTCTTTGACAATTCCTTTATTAAAATCTTCTTTCTTCTTTCTTCTGGTCTTCCTTCTTCATCTTCTCCTTCCGGCATCTTCTTCCATCTTCTTCTTCCTTCGATTCGCTTCTTCTTCCTCCGGTCTTCTCGTCCTTCTCGTCCGGCGTCGTCCTTCTCGTCCGGCATCAGCGTCTCTTCTCACAGGCCGCTCCTCGCAATGGGAGGCTCCCGCTCTGTGAGGCTCCGCTCCGGGTGACAGGTCTTGTATAACGAAGGCACCTGGTGACCCCGCCCCCCCTCTGACGTCATGGGGAAAGCCATAGGGAATTCCACATGACGTCCCCGTGCGTCAGAGGGGGCGGGGTCACCAGGTGCCTTCGTTATAAAAGACCTGTCACCCGGAGCGGAGCCTCACAGAGCGGGAGCCTCCCATTGCGAGGAGCGGCCTGCGAGAAGAGACGACGACGCCGGACGAGAAGGACGACGCCGGACGAGAAGGACGAGAAGACCGGAGGAAGAAGAAGCGAATCGAAGGAAGAAGAAGATGGAAGAAGATGGAAGAAGATGACGGAAGGAGAAGATGAAGAAAGGAAGACCAGAAGAAAGAAGATTTTAATAAAGGAATTGTCAAAGACTGTCTCCTGTCATTTTTACCATTTTTGCCACTTTTTTGGTGAAATGGTAGGGGTACATTTGTACCCCCTTACCATTTCACACAGGGGGGGGGGCCGGGATCTGGGGGTCCCCTTGTTAAAGGGGGCTTCCAGATTCCGATAAGCCCCCCGCCCGCAGACCCCCACAACCACCGGCCAGGGTTGTGGGGATGAGGCCCTTGTCCTCATCAACATGGGGACAAGGTGCTTTGGGGGGGACCCCAAAGCATCCTCCCAATGTTGAGGGCATGTGGCCTGGTACGGTTCAGGTGGGAGGGGGGGCCGCTCTCGTCCCCCCCTCCTTTCCTGTGGCCTGCCAGGTTGCGTGCTCGGATAAAGGGTCTGGTATGGATTTTGAGGGGGACCCCCACGCCATTTTTTTTTTTTTTTCTGGCCGGGGTTCCCCTTAAAATCCATCCCAGACCTGAAGGGTCTGGTATGGATATTTGGGGGGGACCCTACGCCATTTTTTTTTTTTTTTTTGGCTGGGGTCCCCCTTAATATCCATACCAGACCTGAAGGGCCTGGTTATTGAATTTGGGGGGACCCCTACGCTTTTTTTTTTTTTTTATATCAATGAATGACTGTTTTTTAAATAGCTTTTTTTTCTGCAAAAATGACACTTTGTCATTCGAATTCATTCAAATGCATTCAAATTCATTCGTTATATCTGCTATAATAATTTCGTTTGAATTAGTTGAAATTTGATATTGGTAGTTGGATTCGAATAATTTGGAGCTGAAATTCGTAAACGGAATTTTTCCTGCAAAATTGACACTTTGTCATTCGAATTCATTCGAATCCATTCGAATTCATTCGAATTCATTCGAATCATTCGGCGACGAAATTCGTAAACGGAATTTCGTATTCCGTACGGAATTCGTAAAAAAAAAAAATTCGTACTACAGATTCGTAAATTCGTACGAATTTCGAAAAATTCGTACGAATTTCGAAAAATTCGTACGAATTTCGAAAAATTCGTACGAATTACGAATTCGTACGAAACGAATCGCACATGTCTACTGGATGGCACAAAACCCCGTTGATCTCTATTAACCCGTTTGGATATAAATTGGGATAGTCTAGAGGACAGTATTTTAGTAAATATCTTATAATCAGAGCTTAATCGGGCTATAGGTCTATAGTTTTGTGGTATAGAGGGGTCTTTGCCCAGTTTAGGTATTACTGAAATATATGAATGTGTAAACTGGGGATGTGGGATGACTCCATGGAATAATGTACCTAACAACTCCAACATATGCGGTGTCAAAGTGCTTAAAAAATGTATAAATAAATAAATGTCCCACAAAGTCTTCTTCTTCTTCTCTTGCTCTTTCTGGTACGGTTCAGGAGGGGGGGGGGGGCGCTTTATCGTCCCCCCTTTCCCTGCGGCCTGCCAGGTTGCGTGCTCGGATAAGGGTCTGGTATGGATTTTTGGGAGGACCCCCTTGCAATTTTTTTTTTTTAATTTTGGTTTGGGGTTCCCCTTAATATTCATACCAGATCCAAAGGGACTTGTAATGGACTGGGGTGATCCCATGCCGTTTTTTTCAATGACTTATTTTATCTGTATTGCCGGGACCCGACAATACATTATAGCCGTGAGTACTTTTAAATTATTTTTGTTCTAAACACGGGAAACATGCGCCACTTTACAGACATACTATAGACACCCCCCAGGTACGAATTATAAAGGAATATTATACTTTTATTGTTTAAAATTAAGCATTATTAAAATCACTGCTCCTGAAAAAAACGGGTGTTTTTAAAACTTTTTTTTGCATTGATAAATGTCCACTGGGGCAGGACCCAGGTCCCCAAACACTTTTTTGACAATATCATGTATATAAGCCTTTAAAATGAGCACTTTTGATTATTCATGTTCGTGTCCCATAGACTTTAACAGTGTTTGTGTGTTTGAACAAATTTTTTGCCTGTTCGCATTTTCTGCTGCAAACCGAACCTGGGGGTGTTCGGCTCATCCCTAGTTCTCAGTTTCTCCCAGATCTGTTCCTTATCTTTATAGTTCTGGAACCTCACAATTACATCTCTTGGAATTTCCTTTGCCAGGTTTGGAGGTTTTCTGATCCTGTGGGCTCTTTCAATCGTTAGCTTTTTAGCTGAAGTTCTTCCGAGTATTGGACCAAACACTTTATCTATAGCACTTTGTAAATCTTCTTCTTGTGATTTTTTAGGGAGCCCTAACATTCTAATGTTCTTCCTTCTGTTTTGGTTCTCTTGATCTTCCAATCTGTATATCATATTTCTCTGCTCAATGTGTACTTTTTTCAACTGTTCTCTAAGTTCTTTTATCTCCGTAATGTGCAAATCCACTCTTTTTTTGGTATCTTCCACCCTTCTTAATACATGACTCAGGTCCCCATGTATCGTTGCTATCTCCCTTTTTAGGGAGTGTTCTTATTTTGAGAACATTTCTTCCATCTCACTTTTGGTTGAGAGTTTGCTCCTCTCTACTCTTCCCTTCAACATTACTATCTATCTGACTATCAGCTTTTGATTGGTTTAAGCTGCTTTGTCCTCGCGATATCCTGTTCTTCCCATTTTTATTGGCAACTTCCTTTTGGTTACTCCTAGTTCCTTTTTGTTTTCCTGTAACTGGGCTACCCTGACATCATGTATTGTTTAATGGTTCCGGGGCTGGTGCTTGGTTTGGGGAGATTTACCCGGATTTCAATGATCTCCCTCTCATTTTATTCTCCGCTATCTGCAGGTTTGTTTAATACATTTTAAATTGAATGAGGCCCTATGCCAACAGACGCTTTAAGGGAACTGTATGGGCCAATGTCTCTTTAATCAGTATTTCTAAGTCAATAGTAAATCCAGCCTCCACCGTCTGAGGTTCCCACTACACGTCAATGTCCGGTGCCTGGTATAACTCCCAGCACCCTTGCATACCTTTATTATGGCACACTTTAAACTTCCAGATGTAACAGTTTACAGATCACATTCACAATTGACCTTTCACATTTCTTAGCCGCCTCCCTCCAATGATCGAACGATCCACAATGTGGGCTCCAGTATGACCACTCAGGCTGGGGGGGTGGGGGTGTCTCGGGCACAGACTCGATGGAGGATACTACCTCATGTGAGAGCTTGGAAGCTTACAGCCTAGCCCCATCTACCCACCGGCACCATCTTCAGGCCCCTCCCTCCTTAATCACATGTATTTTCACATTTTTTACTTGTAAGAAAACTAATAAAAAAAAAATTACTTTCTACCCTTTTTTCTAGTCATGTTTGTTGCCCAAATCAAACTCTCATCACTTTCTCCTATTTGTACCAATTCTAAGAATACTAATTAGCTATCTATTATTCATATTTTACCTTTAACCAACCCCAACAAAATAATATCTAAAGGTAGGTCATTTTGTGTCGTGTGTATATATATATATATATTCAGTAAACTACTTTGTCACATGATCACTCATAACCCAATTATTACCAGCACTGTGCTAGCAGGCCAATCTCAGCGCAGAAGGGAATGGTGAAACAGGGTTCCCGGGGGGGGGGGGGGGACAACATCTTTTTTGAGAAAGCTCTGCAGATTAGATTGTATATTTACTGTCTGTGGTCAGGACTGTCTTTAATATTGATTGGGCTCCGGGCAAACATTTTCTTGGTCCCCCCTCCATTCTGAGACATACAAAAAATAGCAGGTAGACTCAAAATCTGTTTACTGCAGCAGATCACGCAGCAATTGCAATTGGTTGCCAGAGGTTACAGCCTATCCTGACTGCTCACTGGCTGGTTGCAAGAGGTTACAACACATAATTTCTGCTTGCAGATTGGTTGCTAGAGGTTACTGTTGTAAAGGAAATGTGTAAGTTTTGTATATAATTGTATTCTATTTTGTATGTATTGCACACTGTCCTCACTGTGCACATGGCACTAATAATGTTTTCATTTCATTACATGTTTGCATTCTTTCGAGTTCTGATTATAATTAGTCTGCCTATGTTGCGCCCCTTGTTACCATAAACGTACAATGTAATATTAACCACTTGCCTACTGGGCACTTAAACACCCCCCCCCCCCCCCCCCCCCATTGCCCAGACCAATTTTCAGCTTTCAGTGCTCTCACACTTTGAATGACAATTACTCCGTCATGTAATACTGTACCCAAATAATTTTTTTGTCCTTTTTTTGATACAAATAGAGCTTCCTTTTGGTGGTATTTGATCACTTCTGGGTTTGTTTGTTTTTTTGCGCTATAAATGAAAAAAGACTGAAAATGTTGAAAAAAAATGCATTTTTCTTAGTTTCTGTGATAACATTTTGCAAATTATTAATTTTTCTTCATAAATTTTGGCCACAATTTATACTGCTACATATCTTTGGTAAAATTAACCCAAATTAGTGGATATTATTTGGTCTGTGTGAAAGTTAGTATTGGATGTACTGGTGGCATTCATGCAACCCGAAACAAGCCAGGAAAGTACAAATACCCCCCAAATGACCCCTTTTTTGAAAGTAGACATTCCAAGGCATTTAGTAAGATGCATGGTGAGATTTTTGATGTTGTAATTTTTTCCCACAATTCATTGCAAAATTACGATTTTTTTTTCCACAAAATTGTCATTGTAATAGGTTATTTCTCACACATGGCATGTGTATATCACAAATGACGCCCCAAAATACATTCTGCTACTCCTCCTGAGTACGGCAATACCACATGTGTGGGACTTTTTCACAGCCTAGCCACATAGAGAGGCCCAACATGCAGGGAGCACCATCAGGTGTTCTAGGAGCATAAATTACACATCTAACTTGTTGACTACCTATTACACTTTTGAAGGCCCTGGAGCAATGACACATGACACATGACACCGATGTGGCACTGATACGTGGCACTGATGACACATGACACTGATGTGGCACCAATGACAGATGGCACTAATACGTGGCACTGATGACAGATGGTACTAATACGTGGCACTGATGATACGTGACACTGATGTGGCACTGATGACAGATGGCACTGATACGTGGCACTGATGACATGTGACACTGATAACAGATGGCACATGACACTGACAGGTTGCACTGATGACAGATGGCACTAACAGGTGGCACTGGGGACAAATGGCACTGGGGACAGGTGGCACTGGGGACAGATGGCACTGACAGGTGGCACTGGGGACAGATGGCACTGATAGGTGGCACTAGGGACAGATGGCACTGGGGACAGGTACTGTGGGCACTGTATTTACTGTTTTTTTTACTGTTTTCACTCACGCTGCAGCACAGGTCGCTCTCCCTCCTCACACACGGTCTCTGTGTGAGGAGGGAGAGCCAGTAATGAGAGATGATCTCATATGTTTACACTTGAGATCATCTCTCATTGGACACACCGATTGAGTGCTAAATGGCCGCTGTAATTGGCCATTTAGCATGATCTGCGATTGGCTGTGTCCAAGGGATACGGCCAACACAGATTTTCCCCAATGCGCGCCCACTGCCGGGCGTGGGGAATAAGTAAACAGGAGGACATCCAGGGACGCCCTCCCGGGAACTGAACGCTGTGCTGTAGCTGTCTTTCGGCTATAGCGTGGGCGTCTAGTGGTTAATGTGATACCTACGTAATCATGTGTATAAAAACCTTAAATTGTGTCATAATAAAGCAGAACAGTTATTTGGAAAAGATGCAGAGTATATGTATTATGTGTCTGTTCCCTACTGCTGTAGTTATTATTAGTTTGGAACCACTAATCAATAGGAGGATAGGAGTTGCCTATCTATAAAATTCCATGTCATTGCACATTATTAGCGCTCACAGATTGGTTGCTATGGGTTAGAGCACATCATTACCACTTACTGATTGGTTGCTAAAGATTACAGCAGATCACTACTGTTCCCTGAATGGTTGCTACAGGATAATGCACATCATTACCACTCACTGAGCAGTGGAGCAATCCCAAATAATTGAGCAAGTAAAGCAGCACATTAATACACATACTACAGGAGAGGTTCAGAGACTGCGGACATACTGCAGGACATGACCAGAGACTGGGGACATGCTACAGGAGACAATCTGAGACTGCAGACATACTACAGGAGGCAATCAGAGACTGCGGACATAGTACAGGAGGCATTTAGAGACTGCAGACATACTACAGGAGGCAATCAGAGACTGCGTACATACTACAGGAGGCAATCAGATACTGCGGACATAGTACAGGAGACCATCAGAGACTGCAGACATACTACAGGAGGCAATCAGAGACTGCGGACATGCTACAAGAGGCAATTTAGAGACTGCAGACATACTACAGGAGGCAATCAGAGACTATGGAGATACTACAGGAGACAATCAGAGACTGCAGACATACTACAGGAGGCAATCAGAGACTGCGGACATACTACAGGAGACATTCAGAGACTGCGGACATACTACAGGAGACAATCAGAGACTGTGAACATGCTACAGGAGACCATCACAGACTGCAGACATAGTACAGGAGATGGTCAGAGAACTTTCAGCAATGCACAGCTTTACAGTTGAATAACACAGCTCAGGGTTTCAGCAGTCAGGCATTTTATGGTTGTAAGGATTTACCTGGTCAGCCGAGCTCACTACATACATTCAGAGGTCCGTGGGTGGGGCTTCCACTCTCTGCTCTCACTACAACTACTCCACCCTGAGGATACAGGCTGCATGGAGCAGGGTTAGAGTGTCAGTGGAGCTTCTGGCCCTGCCACACACCTCTGTATTCCCCAGCCAGTATAGAGGGGGCGGGCCGGGAGCTTCACTCACGCTCCCACTCTGATCTCTGCTCTCACTACAGACGCTCTGTTTCGAGTATACAGGCTGTATAGGGTGGGGTCAGAGCGTCAGTGGAGCTCCTGGTCCCGCCCCGCTCTGCTGGCCAGCTAGGGAATACAGCCTCCCGTGTCCTCTGTGCGCTCTGCAAAGCCATTATCGGGACCCCAATTCACGGGTAGCACGGGCCCCCCAAACAAAGATTGGGCCCAGGGCTGGTGCCCCGTTTGCCCCTCGCTAAAGACGACCCTGTCTGTGGTATTTAAAATGTATCTGTACACAAGAAAAACATGCAATATATTGAAGCTTACCAGTTCTTAGATGTGGTGGACTAGTCCTTCTATTAACACCAACTGCAGGCCCCTATTCTTCTCTGACAGCAATGATAGGGTATTATTCCTTCCCTTAATACCAACACATTTCTCTCAATGACATCAATATGGGTCAATATTCCTCCCACTAATTCCAATGATGGAGCATTCTTTATTCCCATTGACGCCAGGGCATTTTCTACTTCCACTGGCCACAGTCCGGCCCCCTCAAAATCTGAAGGACAGTAAACTGGCCCTTTGTCAAGAAAGCTTGGAGACCCCTGGATTATATGAATAAATACTGAACCTTGTCAGTGGTAAAGGAGATCTATGGTTACAGCTTACACTTTCATTTTATAACAATCAGCACTGCAATAACAATACAAACAATATTTATATCTGAAAAAAACAATATACGCTTACTTGAAAAATATCCTTTCATGCTTTGAGCGCTATCGTTCTACTGGCCATCTCTTTCCAAAATTTCTAGAATCCATGCATTTCTATGTATTTCAGAAGGAAGGCTCTGTGAATTCAGTAACAATGCAGTGCTTACACACAGTGCATTGTAAATACATGTTACAGAATTCAATGAAATATGAGTATCTCCATAAAGTTGAAATTATATATGATTTAAAACTTTGATCATAGATACTCTTTTTTAATGGTTTGTCTTAGTTATTTGACTCAAACTTTACAGTTAGGACAGTTAGGTCTAGAACTTGAAAAATAATAGACTTACTGGCAGGATCAACAAGTAATAGAACTATGTTACGGGATGGGGTGTTAATGCTAGTGACAGACTGCATAATATATGTCATTTTTTATTTTGCCCATAGTTACACTTTAACCACTTGACCTCTGGAAAAATTCCCCCCCTTCATGACCAGGCAATTTTTTGAGAAACGGCACTGCGTTAATTTAACTGACAATTGCGCAGTTGTGCGATGCTGTACCTAAGCAAAAATTGATGTCCTTTTTATCCCACAAATAGAGCTTTCTTTTGGAGGTATTTGATCACCACTGCGGTATTCATGTTTTACGCTATAAACAAAAAAATGCAGACAGTTTTGAAAAAAACACAATATTTTTACTTTCTGCTATAAAACATATCCAATAATAAAAAAAAAACGAATTTCTTCATCAATTTAAGCCAATATGTATTCTGCTGCATATTTTTGGTAGAAAAAAATACCAATAAGCGTATATTTATTGGTTTGCGCAAAAGTTATAACCTCTACAAACTATGTTTTTTTTTTTGTACCAGCAATGGCATCGATCAGCGACTTAAAGCGGGACTGCGATATTGCGGCAAGCAGTCGGGACACTAATTGACACGTTTGACACTTTTTGGGGACCAGTGACACAAATACAATGTGGGATAACATAAGGGGTCGATCAAATGGTTAAATATGTGCCTGACCAGTGCTTTACTACTGTGGGGGAGGTGCATGTACTACGAGATGGCATGAATCGTTGCCACTGCTTAGCAGAGACACAGAATCCATGCCTTCTGTACTGACAGAACAGCGATCTGCCTTGTTTACATAGCCGGGGTCCAATCACAGCAGGAGTGGGCCGCCGACACCTGTATGCCCCAGTCCTGAAAGTGCAGGATCACGTACTAAATACGTGATCCTGCGCAGCAGAGCTGCTTTGCTGCTGTATATATACAGTTGGCAAACAGTTAAGGCATTAAACCCTACAGATAACCGTATACATTTAATGATGATAATATTAACAATAGTATAAGTATAATACAAACAACAGAACAAAGCATTTTAAAATGATGATTGTCCCAAAGGTTACTGGCATATACAGTATATATCCTCTGATTTTCAGGGAGCAAACTAATATCATTCTTGCATTTCAGTGAACCTGATGCTTTGGTGTTGAGCAATAAGCCATAGTGATTATTTAAAGGCCAACTTTTATTAGTTTATAGGATGAGAGATCACCTAAGCATTCCTAGATTTATTTCAGACATATTAAAAACTTGGGCAACTCAAACTTGGGAAACTCTTTATATTGAAGTGACCAACAAGAACACTAAAAAGACAGCAGTGTGTGGGGGCTAGCTTCTGAAAAGTCATGACTTGCATATCGTTTTAGCTGTCTAGACCAATGAGTCTATTGATCTTATTGCAACTGAAGGCAACTTCTGTTTATACATGTGTAGCCCTCTTTTTTGGGGGGGGGGGGGGGGTTATGACAAATGTCCCTCCTCAAAATTGTGCTAATCCTGTAGATAAATAAGAAAGCGAGAACCTTTGCTAAATGGAGAAGGGGGATTGATAATAAAGTTGGTAGTGCCTCCAGCCTGCGCAGGGCTTCTGTGAACAGAAGAGACCCCCCTTCTGGGAAATTAACCAGTAATGTAACCAAAGTAATTGTGAGCAAAAGAACTAATGCAGCACTACTCAGCTACCCACAGCATTGTCTGCACTACGGTAACAGCTGACAGCGAAACACTTCAACTGCAGCTTGTTACACAAGCTAGTATAAGTACACAAGCACAGCCTCCCCCTTATCTCATTCCACAAGTGCTATCTATCCAAGCTAATTCAACTGATTTACCTCTCCCAATCCTCCCCTACAACTTATTAAGCGGCCAATGCTTCCAATATAACCCTTTCTAATCCTCTCCTACAAACTATTCAAGCCAATTCAGCTAATCTAATTTAACCCCTTCTTAACCATAATCTAGTTAAGGCAGTGCTGCTGTTTAACCCCTCCTAATCCTCGCCCACAAAACAATAGTTTGACAGCTGATACAGTATGTCAGCTGCTTTGTCAGTATGACAAGAAAATGCATTAACTTTTGCTATTTCCTGTATCTCTAGTCCAAATGTCCCCTTACCTCTAGATCTTACAGCTTTAAGCAACATAGCACATTCTTACATTAACTGTTCAAGAGGCTAGTGCCTTATCCTCGTGCTAACCTACAAAGTTTGCCTGTACATCTGCAGCCACAAAACCTGCATCACTAAATACTTCAAGAATACCATCTGTGTTCAGCTTATGAAGGACCTGCTCAGCCCAACAGCGAACAGCGATCTACAAAGAACTTCAATGAGTATGACTGTAGACAGGTTTGGGATAGAAGTGCAGATGCTTCATCATATTAAGGTCATCCCTATGCAAATGGGCGTATCGTCTTCTGGGAGTGGCTCTGTGCCAAGAACTATCTCAATTACGCAACTGTGGTCAGTTTTACCTTTAGGGTTACATGTCCCACCAGAGGTTGAGGACAAAATATGGAAATATTGTTGATTTGCTATCATTAATACAGCCTGACAAATAAACTATTGACAAATCTACGTGCAAACCCAAGGTGAAAAAATTAAGCAGTGGCCAGGAACATTTGGCAACTGGCTGCAAGGCTTAATTTCCTACGCTAGTGTTCTGTGTGAATGCTTCCCAGAAATGGATACTTTCTTGTTTTTGCTTCTTTAATTAAATTTGGGATTCTTACACATATAGGAGTCAGTGCTGGTACAATTATGATATACAATAGATGGTAATTTATGATTACTACATATGTGTCCTCATAAGCCTACAACTTTTAAATCCATTGCCGACGCTTCCACTTGGGTGTTGGCAATTCCCAGGGCTCAAGTCCTGCGGGAACGCATGGGAACAGAGTTCCTGTACTTTTTTCACAACAGGAACTCAGTTCCCATTAGCAGCCATGTCCTGCAAGACTTTGAAGTATGCGAGCTGTGTGGCAGGTGCTACACTAGCAGCTGCCGACACAGCTCGTAATAGTAAGTGCCGCACACCTGACCATTCAGGCGTTGCCAGTGGGGGGCCCCATGACAGCTTCCACTTCGATCTACCTGTCAATCACAGCTAGCTGACAGGTAGATCAGGTCCCTGCTGCTAAGAGATTGTATTTAGTCAGACCTCTCATGATGCGCTCCTCCCCGCCGGCCCCTCCTGATTTTCTGTCTCCTCATCCCCCCCCCCCAGTCTCCTGCATACTTGCTCTGTGTGTCCCGCTGAATCCCTCCTCCTCTATCTTCAGTGCCATATGATGAGAGAACCCAGAGGAGGAGCACAGCTATTCTGCTCACAGGACATGCAGGGAGAGAGGTGAGCTGAGGGAGGAACATCAGTTTGGGGTGGTAAGCTGAGCACAATACCTGGCAAAGTTTAATGCCATGAGGGAAGTTTATGTGGAAATATGTGAAGGGTTGGAATAGCAGGGAGTGTGTGCTGGAGCCCTACAGAGTTTGTAGCCCCACAAGCTAACATACATCTCCTAAGCAGGAACACATCACTATGTCCCCAAGCATTCTGTCCAGATAATGTGCAGTTAATTTATGACCTTTCTGTTTAACCCTGTGTTATCCAAACTCTGTTCAATGAAAAGTGTAAACTCACCACATAAACACTCTATATACAAAATAAAATTCCCCAATAAAGATCAGAACATGATGTTCATATTTGCATGGAAGCACAATTGAATGGATGCTGATTATTCAGAGAATTACCATATTTATGTTTATTGAGGATTTTTTATTTTTTTTATGTACTAACAGTTAAAGTGGTTGTAAAGTCAAAAATATAACTTTTACCTACAGGTAAGCCTATAATAAGGCTTACCTGTAGGTAAAAAAACTATCTCCTAAACCTGTATGGTTTAGGAGATATTCCCCGTGCAATGCGCCGCTGACTGCAGCGGCGCATGCACACGGGGGATTCTTGGCTGAAAGGCCGGCAGAATCCGAACCCTGCCGAGAAGAAGTCTCCCATGCGCATGCGCGGGAGTGACGACATCGCGGCTCCAGCCACTCACAGCGCTGGAGTCGCGATACCCGGAAGATACGCCGAGGCAACATGTCAGCGACCTTGGCGTGGACCAGGTGAGTTACCGACGCTTAGTTCTAAGGTAAGTATTTCATAATAAGCTAGTATGCATGCTAGCTCATTATGCCTTTTCCCTTACAGGTGTTTACAAAAAAAAAAAAAAAGGTTCAGCGGCTTTACTACCGCTTTAAGCTTCATACACACAATATGAAAATCGGATGAAAAATACCACTTTTGAAGCGTTCTTGCATATGAGCGTATAATTTTTTTTGGTGGGCGAGTGGATCTTGGGTGGGAGTTCCCACACGTTTTTCCCCAGGACTTAACCCCTGGCAATTCCGAAGAAAGCAGTCTGTTGGCTTTTTAACAGAAGCCACTGAAGATGGTAAACAGCTTGTAAGTTTAGTGCCGGTTCACACAGGAGCGACACGACTTCCAGCACGACTTTTGGAGGCAACTTGGACACGACTTGAGGAGCTACTTCAACAGGACTTGGGACGACTTACAACAACGTGGCCAATCAGAGAATAATCAGCTCTGGAGGGAGAACTCCACGCCAAATTTTAAATAAAAAACCGGCATGGGTTCCCCCCGCCAGGAGCATACCAGGCCCTTAAGTCTGGTATGGATTTTAAGGGCAACCCCCTACGCCGAAAAAACGGCGTGGGGGTCCCCCCAAAATCCATACCAGACCCTTATCCGAGCACGCAGCCTGGCCGGTCAGGAAAGGGGGTAGGGACGAGCGAGCGCCCCCCCCCCCTCCTGAACCGTACCAGGCCGCATGACCTCAACATGGGGGGTGGGTTCTTTGGGGAAGGGGGGCGCCCTGTGGCCCCCCCACCCCAAAGCACCTTGTCCCCATGTTGATGAGGACAAGGGCCTCTTCCCGACAACCCTGGCCGTTGGTTGTCGGGGTCTGCGGGCGGGGGGCTTATCGGAATCCGGGAGCCCCCTTTAATAAGGGGGTCCCCAGATCCTGGCCCCCACCCTATGTGAATGAGTATGGTGTACGATGTACCCCTACCCATTCACCTAAGGTGTAAAAGTGTAAATAAAAAAAACACACAATTTTTTTTAAATATTTTCTTGCACTGCTCCGGGGGACTTCTTCCATCTTGGAGGGTCTTCTCGCCGGACTCCTCCGCTCTCTTCTGCTCTTTTACCTAGCTCTTTCACGAGTGGAGGAGCCCGGCTTTCTTCTTCGTCGTCGCCGCCGTCGCCTGGGGGTCTCGTTCCGCCTTCAGGGGTCTTCCGGGGTCTTTCGGGGTCTCTTCTGTTCTTGCCGCTGTCGCCGCCTTCTGCGCCGTCTTCTTCTTCTTCCGATGTTGACTCGTCGCTCACTCTGGCCGGAATGGCAGAGACACGCGCTGTTGTGACTTATATAGGGACAAGGGGGCGGGGTCACATGCTCATGTCACATGGTGACCCCGCCCCCTATGATGTCACAGTCCCAGCATCCTCCGGGACTGTGACATCATAGGGCGGCGACATGAGCATGTGACCCCACCCCGTTGTCCTATATAAGTCACAACACCGCGTGTCTCCGCCATTCCGGCCAGAGAGAGCGACGAGTCAACATCGGAAGAAGAAGAGAAGAAGAAGACGGCGCAGAAGCGGCGACAGCGGCAAGAACAGAAGAGAGCCCGGAAGACCCCGGAAGACCCCCGAAGGCGGAACGAGACCCCCAGGCGATGGCGGCGACGACGAAGAAGAAAGCCGGGCTCCTCCGCTCGTGAAAGAGCTAGGTAAAAGAGCAGAAGAGAGCGGAGGAGTCCGGCGAGAAGACCCCCCAAGACGGAAGAAGACCCCCGGAGCAGTGCAATAAAATATTTAAAAAAAATTGTGTGTTTTTTTTATTTACACTTTTACACCTTAGGTGAATGGGTGGGTGTACATCGTACCCCATACTCATTCACATAGGGTGGGGGGCCGGGATCTGGGGACCCCCTTATTAAAGGGGGCTCCCGGATTCCGATAAGCCCCCCGCCCGCAGACCCCGACAACCAACGGCCAGGGTTGTCGGGAAGAGGCCCTTGTCCTCATCAACATGGGGACAAGGTGCTTTGGGGTGGGGGGGCCGCAGGGTGCCCCCCTTCCCCAAAGCACTTACCCCCCATGTTAAGGGCATGCGGCCTGGTACAGTTCAGGAGGGGGGGTGCTCGCTCGTCCCCACCCCCTTTCCTGACCGGCCAGGCTGCGTGCTCGGATAAGGGTCTGGTATGGATTTTGGGGGGACCCCCACGCCGTTTTTTTTTCGGCGTGGGGGTTGCCCTTAAAATCCATACCAGACCTAAGGGCCTGGTATACCCCTGGAGGGGGAACCCATGCCGTTTTTTTATTTAAAATTTGGCGTGGAGTTCCTCCTCAAGGAGACACTGTCGCGTCCATATAGATTGAGATCCGACTTGGAGGCGACTTCCATTGAAATCAATGGGTACAAGTCGCCTCAAAGTCGGATTGAAGTAGTACAGGAAACTTTTCTGAAGTCGGAGCGACTTCAGTAGCGTTCATTAAGACGGCTCTCATTCACTTGCATGTCATTTCTGATGTCAAGCGACTTGGGGCGACTTGCGGTCTGACAAGTCGCCCCCCAAGTGAATGGGCTCTTAAGCATGAATTTTCCATATGTGGAGGCACACACCAATCCAATGTTTCAAAAAGAGCTTCCAAAAGTGAACTACCTAAATCAGAGGACTCCGGCGAATGTGACAAGGATAGAACCATGGTTAGACCAGTATACTCTTAAAAAGGGAAACTAGCATGTTGCGCAAAGAATTTAAAACAGGTTTCCAGATCCCTTTTACACCCTCTGAAAAACTCTGAAAAACTCTCATGTCAGACAAGCTGAAATTGATTAAACAACACGAGGCAATAACCACTGATATAATTCAAGAACTATAATTAGACCATATAGCAGGACCATTCTCCTACCCTCCATACCAAAATATTATAATACCACTGGGTATAATTCCTAAAATGTATCCTGGAAAATACAGTTGGATCCTCCATCTTTCCCATCCCAGTGGCTCCTCTGTAAATCATGGTATTGATAAAGAGCTTTAGTTTAAAATGTATTATTTGACAAAGCCTTGTCACTGGTTAGGGCAGCAGGCAACGACTGATGTTCATATATCTATATCTATATCTATATCTATATCTATATCTATATATATATATATATAAATATATATATATATATATATATATATATATATATATATATATATATATATATATATATATATATATATGTCTTTTGTCTCTTATTGGTCCACCCAGAATGCTTTTCACTCCTAAGGTTTTAATTTCAGCAGGATATTTACTATAATGAAAAAAGGAAACCCTGCACAATCACAGAAATATAGAATGGTGACACCAAAAACTAAACTAAATCATCTGCATATCTAATAAATTCATATAACTGATTAAATAGATATCAAAAACATTATTTCAGTATTTATCATCATTAAATATAAGTGCAAAATCCACAATTCAGTGTATCCACTTCTATGTGAATAATAAAAAAAAAATTTGAAAAAAATGTATATAAAAATAGTCCACCTTTTATTCCACCTCAGTATAAGTCCATACTTAAAGGTGCACAATTGAATACTCTAACGCATCACCACCACAAAAAGTTTCTTTGCCACCTTCCAAACAGGCCACTTACCTCAGATTTTGACTTACTGTAAATAGGTCAATATGCACCTTGCCCTTTAACCACTTCAGCCCCGGACCAATTTGCAGCCAAAGGACCAGGCCCCTTTTTGCGATTCGGCACTGCGTCGCTTTAACTGACAATTGTGCGGTCATGCGATGTGGCTCCCAAACAAAATTGGCGTCCTGTTTTTCCCACAAATAGAGCTTTCTTTTAGTGGTATTTGATCGCCCCTTCCTTTCTTTTTTTTTTGCGCTATAAACAAAAATAGAGCGACAATTTTGAAAAAAATGCAATATTTTTTACTTTTTGCTATAATAAATATCCCCAAAAATATATAAAAAAAAACATTTTTTTCCTTAGTTTAGGCCGATACGTATTCTTCTACATATTTTTGGTAGAAAAAAATCACAATTAGCGATTATTGATTGGTTTGCGCAAAAGTTATAGCGTTTACAAAATAGGGGATAGTTTTATAGCATTTTTATTAATATTTTTTTTTTACTAGTAATGGCGGCGATCAGCGATTTTTATTGTGACTGCGACATTATGGCGGACACATCAGACATTTTTGACACATTTTTGGGACCATTGTCATTTGTACAGCAATCAATGCTATTTAAATGCATTGATTCCTGTATAAATGACACTGGCAGTGAAAGAGTTAACCACTAGGGGGCGGGGAGGGGTTATGGTCTGTGACGTGTGTGTTTTTTTTTACATTAGGGGGCGTGACTGACGTCTGACGTCACTGATCAGCTTTCCCGATGACAGGGAACAGCCGATTAGGTACAGGCAGTGTAGGAAGTGCGGGGAGAGGTTTGTTTACACAGACCTCTCCCCGTTCTTCAGCTCTGTGACCTGATCGCGGGACACCAGCGGCGATCGAGTCAGCTGGTCCCGCGGCCATGGTCACGGAGCTCCTAACCGGATTGCGAGCGTGCCAGCGGCGGCGTGCGCGACCCCACAGCTAGGCAATTAAAGGGGACGTACCTGTACGTGCTTTTGCCTAGCCGTGCCATTCTGCCGACGTATATGTGCAGGAGGCAGTCGGGAAGCGGTTAAAAGGGCTCTGTCTCCATGCAACTATAATGTGTGTCTTTTATCCGCATGTATACTAGACATGTGCGCCGTCAATAAATTTGTTTCGTTCTGTTTCATATTAGAATTAATTCATAATTTCGTAATTCGTGTCTGAAATTCAATTTGGATTCTTACGAAATACGAATTTTCATTAGGTTCGTTAACTTTCGTAACAGTTACGAATGTTCGTTATGATGAATTTATCATTATGAGGGGCTCCCACCATCCCTGTGCTGTGCTGACTTCCTGGGTTTTTAACTTTTAGGTTTGTTAACTTTTTGTAACAATTACAAATGTTCATTATGATGAATTTATCATTATGAGGGGTCCCACCATCCCTGTGCTGACTTCCTGGGTTTTTAACTTTTAGGTTTGTTAACTTTTCGTAACAATTACGAATGCTCGTTATGATGAATTTATCATTCTGAGCGGCTCCCACCATCTCTGTGCTGTGCTGACTTCCTGGGTTTTTAACTTTTAGGTTTGTTAACTTTTCGTAACAATTATGAATGTTCGTTATGATGAATTTATCATTCTGAGGGGCTCCCACCATCCCTGTGCTGACTTCCTGGGTTTATAAACTTCATCATAACGAATAATCGTAATTAAAGAACATTCTTATTTTGTCTGATTCTGAATCTCCCATCGACTACCAGTATCAGTCTCCCACTCCCATATTAAAAAAGGTAATTTTCCCAACCCTCACTCAGCAGCAGAAGAAAACCTCTGATTGGTCAACAAAACACCAGTCACATTTCCATGGTAACGGAATTTGGATCCGAAATTCGTAAACGAAATTTCGAATTTCGTACAAAATTCGGAAGCACAGCAACTCGTATTTCGGATCCTCCCGAATGTACGAATTTACGGAAATTCGTATGAATTTTCGATTCATACGAAACTAATCGCACGTCTAATGTATACACCATTTTTCCTTATATAGCTATAGATTCATTATATATGCATATAATTTAGTTTAGGTTTTGGTGTCACAATTCTATATTTGATTGCATGAGGTTTCCTTTTTTCATCACATTTTTTTGGTGTGGAAACACATGACAATAACTGCTGCAATCATTTATATAATTTATATATTTGCTTCACTTTTTTGTGTGGTAGCACGGGAGACTCTGTATATCATAGGATATTTACTATGATATGTGCCTCCCCATGGGCTGCTTTATATTCTGCTACTATTTTGAAATGTTCAGCCCATTCTTTGAATGGGTAGTTCAATAGAGTTCAGGTTCAGTATCTACATTGCATTATCTTGATTACTTTCTCTTTGTTGATCCTCAGGATAGTTCTCTTTGTCAGCATCTATTGTCTCTTTTTTAATCAGTATGTTCAGAATTCTCAGTTCCTTTAGCAGCAGACAAAACAGAGGGTCCCATTCATTTTTTTTAGATTTACCTCAGGATAAGCTGTCTAACCTTCCATCATTACTTAAAAAGCAATAATTTTCAAAAAGCTAAAGCTTTGTCAAATTCAATAGCTATTGGGCCATTTGGTCTTTGCCTGTAAAATTATTCCTATGGGTAAAACATTTTGCAGATAAATGCAAAAGGAGTTAAATCACCTCCATAGAAGGATAACTAAAGCTATGAGAGATGATTTTTCAGTTTGGTTATCATTTTTGGAAGACTACAATAGTCAAACATGCTGGCAGCTAGAAGCAGTACCCAATTCAGTTTTATACTGATGCTGCTAGGTTCTGTGAATATGGTGAATTTTCGGTATAATCTTGACTGGGTTAATGGGCCCAAGCTGATTTTATATGTAACTTGACACTGTTGAAGCTATTTACCATCAGCAGATGAGCATGTAACAGTTTCAGCTGACCCCTTGAGAACTTTCCATTGGATGACTCGTCAGTGGAGCCTGTGCTGATGTCATCCCATTCGCCGGAGGTATCGGCCGTGCTGACACTATTCCATGCTTATCCGATGGTGTCTTATGTGAGTTGATATACATTACACTAGCTCAATAAAATTCAACAGGTTGCACCCTGGAATGCTGTTTATTGTCTTTGCCAGAATGACATGTATGGAGGAGGAGAGGAGATTGTGCTGAGTCCCTGGTGGTGTACCCTTTGACGTCCATGATTAAGGCTTTAGACCCCTGATATAGAGCACTATCTAGACCACCTATAATTTGGGGTCTAATAATCTGGTAAGAGACTGCATATTACGGTGGTGGTTATTCACTATATAGAAATAAACTTCATGCAGCTGGACTTTATTTGATTTCATAATTGGAGTGGTGGTAAATAGAGTGGGGCTGAACACCCCTGCTTCAGTTTGAGCCAGAACTCTCGAACATCGCAAAAGTCGCAGACCCGAACCGCAAACCCTATTAAAGTCTATGAGACCCGAACTTGAAAAATAAAAATTGCCCATAAAAAGGGTATGGGGCCCGGGTACTTCCCTGGAAGACATGTATCAATGCAATTTTTTTTTTTAAAAGATCATTTTTAAAGGAGCAGTGATTTTATTTATGCTTAAAGTGAAACAATAAAAATAAAAGATAGTGCCTGGGGGGTCCCCTTAGTCTGTCTGTACAGTGGTGCATCTATACCATAGAACCTGCTGCAGCAAAACTGGCATTTATAAAGAAAAAAAATACATTTAAATTGCCAGCAATACAATACCATTGCCAGCAATTTTTTTTTAAAAACGGCCAAAATGTAAAAAGAATGGCGTGCCCCCCCCCCCCCCCCCAAAACCTATACTAGACCCTTATCTGAGCATGCAGCCTGGCAGGTCAGGAAAGGGTTGGGATCTGCGAGTGACCCCCCCTCATGAACCATACCAGGCCACATGCCCTCAACATTGGGGGATGCTTTGGGGTGGGGGGCTATGCCCATAGTACCCCATACTCATTCACATGGGGGTGGAACCTGGGGGCCCCCTTGTTAAAGGGGGCTTGCAGATTTGAATAAGCCCCTTGCCTGCAGACCCCCACAACCGCTGCCCAAGGTTGTTGGGAAGAGGCCAGACTGGGCGAACAGGCGATGTTCGTGCCAAACTTTTGCTCGACTCGAATTGTTCGCCCAACTCTAGTGGTGAAGCTCACTTGGATATATAATCGTTATACATTTTACCTTTATCTATTTGCGCTATTTGAGTGGTGGTGACGTTTATTTTGACACACAAATCTCACATATATGGACTTTATTTGAGTGCACTGTTTTAATGGTGGTGGAGGCCACTTGAATCCTTTGTTTTAGGATTTTCTGTGATTATATAAATCTTTTGAAACACAAGAGGTAGTAATATAAGATTTTGGTTTATTTCCTTATGCACAATATATTTATGACCTCACCTTTTTTTCAGCTTTAGATATCCAACCTAGTCTTTACGTGGATCATTGGTGATTCTTTCATCCATTGGGCGGGTCATTGTGCCGAAAACAGGAATTATGGGAGAAACCTAAGTATTCCTTATGAGGTAGCCAGCATCCACTGGCGAGGTACCAGGGATATGCACTGGTCTCACATTTTCCATGAATGTGTCTATTTACGTAGATTTGTTTCTGGTCTAATAGTACTAGTTATCCATGCAGGGGGTATTGACCTGGGCATTTACAAGTTGTTGATCCGATAAATACCTTGAAAGCAGACCTGGCCCTCTCTTTTACCCTGTTTAATAATGTAGTTAAAGTATGATATGAAATTGTCCCATGTAAGGTTCAAAATGTGTTTGTAATTTGGGAGGCCAAGTTGTTCATATAAGAGTTGAAAGGTGAAAATGGAGACCTCTTAAAGGCTTATAGAATACATATAAATGACATTGGCCTAGACAAATAAAATCTTGGCCTTTGTTTTGGCATTGAAGGGGTGCTAGAGTCGGTGGGGCGCTACGTCAGTTCATGATTGACGTTGAGGTGGAGGATTTTTATCTTGCCAACTACAAGTTATCAGTATAATCTAGACATGTTCAATTCGTTTCGTTTTTTTTCGTTTTTTTTCGTTATTTTCGTTCGTTCGCTTTCGTACGAATAAACAAATCGTTCGAATCGCACGAATCCGAATAACGAATCGTAACGAATCGTAACGAATCATACGAATCAGATTAACGAATCATTCGAATCCGAAAAACAACGAAAATCCGAAAAAAAATAATTAGAAGCAACGAATGTACTAATGAAGAAAATCCGAAAAACGAAAACGAACGAAAAAATTTGTACATTCGTAACTTTTTTTTTTTAGTTGAATTGGTAATTTTCCGTGTCCCTTACAATGGTGCTGCTAAACGTGCTTCGAATGGATTGAACCAAAAAAATTCGTACATTCGTAACTTTTTTTTTCGATTCGTAACTTTTTTTTTCCATTCGTAACTTTTTTTTTTTTTTTTTTTCGATTTGTAATTTCCGTATCTCTATTGAACAAAAAAATTTGTACATTCGTAACTTTTTTTTCGATTCGTAACTTTTTTTTTTTCGATTCGTAACTTTTTTTTTTCGATTCGTAACTTTTGTAATTTCCGTATCTCTATTGAACAAAAAAATTCGTACATTCGTAACTTTTTTTTTCCATTCGTAACTTTTTTTTCCATTCGTAACTTTTTTTTTTTTTCGATTTGTAATTTCTGTATCTCTATTGAACAAAAAAATTTGTACATTCGTAACTTTTTTTTCGATTCGTAACTTTTTTTTTTCGATTCGTAACTTTTTTTTTTCCATTCGTAACTTTTTTTTTTTTTTTTTTTCGATTTGTAATTTCCGTATCTCTATTGGACAAAAAAATTCGTACATTCGTAACTTTTTTTTCGATTCGTAACTTTTTTTTTTTCGATTCGTAACTTTTTTTTTTCGATTCGTAACTTTTTTTTTTTTTTCGATTCGTAATTTATTTATTTTTTTGATTCGTAACTTTTTTTTTTTCGATTTCGTAACTTTTTTTTTTTCGATTTCGTAACTTTTTTTTTCGATTCGTAAATTTTTAAAATGTAATAATAGCATACACATTACATAAAATTATGAATTATGCTCCGATTACGAATCTACGAATGTTACGAATGTACGAATAAATACGAATGCGTCTGAAAATTAAAACTAACGAAAAAACGAATCAACGAAAAAATAACTCTTACGAATGTACGAATCGTTACGAAACCGAACACCGACGACTTACGAATGTACGAATCATTACGAATCCGAACACCGACGACTTACGAATGTACGAATCGTAGATTTTTTTTCGGAAACGGAATAAACGAAACGAAAATAAACAATTTTTTTTGTTGTGCACATGTCTAGTATAATCCTCGGTAGTTGCTGATCAGACAGTGCCTGTTCTGAATTTATGGTTAGGACAGGTATGATTTCTACATTACGGTTATTCAGTGCTCACAGCGCTGTACATTCTCTTGTACATTGATGCTATGACTTTGACTTCTCATTGAATGAATGATACTGTTTATAAATAAAGCTGTGGCCTTACCCTTCCAATAAAGAGATTCAGTGATTTTGTAGAGCAATGTATTGATGATACCAGCTATAAGGCTTTACACCTAAGCTTCTAAGCAGTCATATAAGAGCCCTTGTATGTTAGGGAAAAGGGCTCTTGACTGCATTGAAGTATGGCAGGTGGTGTAGAAATGCCATTTAAATGCTATGGGGGGGAGGGTGGACCAAGCAGATTAAATATAAGTTGCTGTGGGTGGGTGGACTTCCTCTTTTGATTCCTAGCTCTAGCACAGCAAGATCCCACCCTCCCCCCATATTAAAAAAATAAAATCTTTATTTCTGTCACAGCTTTAAAGGTGGATTGTCACCTTGCCAGCTATAAGTATAATCCTTATTATAAACTTAACCATAAACTTATGGTTAGAGATGGGCTGAACACCCCCCTGTTCGGTTCGCAGCAGAACTCTCGAACAGGGGAAAAGTTCTAACCTGAACGGTGAACCCTATTGAAATCTACGGGAGTCAAACAGGAAAAATTGAAAGTCCCATTTTGAAGGCTTATATGCAGGTAATTGGCCGTAAAAGGGGTATGGGGATCTTGGTACTGTCCTGGGGGACATGTATCAATGCAAATTTATTTTTTTAACAATCGCTTTTTCAGGAGCAATGATTTAAATAATGCTTAAAGTGCAATAATAAAAATGATTTTTTTTTTTTTAAATATAGTGCCTGTGGGGTCACCTTTGTCTGCTTGTAATGTGGCACATCTGTAGCATATATAGAATATGCTACAGCAAAAATTATATTTCTAAAGAAAAACAAAAACGCGTCAAATCACATTTAAAATGACCCATGGTAATTGCAAACCTTCAGGTCTAGTATGTATTTTAAGGGGAACCCCATGCCACAATTAAAAACAAAACATGTGGGGCCCTTCCCAAAATCCATACCAGACCTTTATACGAGCAAGCAGCCTGGCAGGTCAGGTAAAAGGAGGGACGAGCGAGCACCCCCCTCCTGAACCATGCCAGGCCACATGCCCTCAAAATGGGGGGTTGGGTGCTGTGGTGAAGGGGGCTCTGCCTTCCCCACCCCAAAGCACCTTGTCCCCATGTTCATGGGGACAAAGGCCTCATCCCCAAAACCGTGGCTGGTGGTTGTGGGGTATGCAGGCAGGGGGCTTAAGGGAGCCTATCAGTATCTGGAAGCCCCAGATCCCACCCCCCCCCCCATGTGAATGAGTATTGGGTACATAGTACCCCTACCCATTCACCAAAAAAGTGTAAAAAAAGTAATAAAAACACACAGACAGTTTTTGACATTTCCTTTATTGAAAAAAAATCTAAGAACAGTGTCCCCCAATGTAAATCCATCGTCAATCACACCGTCCACTACACCTGAAAAAAATAAAAATGCTTCTGCCACCCTGAAGGCTGACTGCCTACTACAGGCTCAGCTGTTTGACATTTCTTATATAGTTAAGAGGTGGGGTCACCTGGCTACATCACCTGGTGGCACCTCCCCCATCTAATGTCACTGATCCAGCATGCACTGGTCTGTGGGACCCCATGCCTTTTTTTTTTTTTACTTTTTTTTATCAGACTTTTTTTTTACCAGACTTTTTTTTTTCACGGTCGGCTTCCTGGCCCCGCTTCTTAACAACCAGCTTATACTGCACCCTGATTGGGCAAAGCTTTGCCCAATCAGGGTGCAAAATGCACTGTGCAGCGCGCAGTGCATTGCAGGGCGTTCGGCGGGGGGAACACCTGCTGAACACTCTGCAAATTCGGGTGTTCCCCCGAATGGGGCGAACAGTCAATGTTTGGCCTGAACTAATGCTCAGGCCGAATTGTTCCCTCAGCTCTACTTATGGTTAGGACAGGAATGATTTGTACATTATGGTGCTCAGTGCTCACAGCTCAGCTGTGACTGGCATGGTCTGTCCTCTTAAATCTTGATGTTTATGGCTTTGACTTCTTATTTAATGTATAAAAATGGTTTATAAATAAAGCTGTGGCTTCACCCTTTCAATAAAGAGTTTCAGTGTTGTTTATTCTACAAGAAAGAGCAAGGTATTCATGATGCCAGTTGTGAGGCTTTACGCCTACACTTCTAAACAGTCATAAGGTTCCTTTCACACAGTGTCATTAGTTCAGTGATGTTTTTTTGCTAAGAAAAACTGGTGAATGCTTTAGTTCAGTTCAGTTCAGTTCAATTTACTTCAGTTTGCCCTTCAGTTCATCTTAGTTCAGTTCTGTTCAGTTTATTTCAAAATAATAATTGTATGTAACAAAAGTAGAAACAAAAATTAAGTTTCTTGCCTAAAAAAAACGAATGAACAGACATGTAGCGCACGCCCTAAGGAGCCACAATTAGAATGGGATCCCCCGCTCTGCACAGCCAGGCACATGGAATTTCCACAGTCACTCAGAGTCAGAGAACAGTTTGTGACTTTGTTTGTTTTATTGAGCGATATGAATGTGGATAGGGTTTGGAAATCATGGAAGCTCCTCTTCTTCCTCCATCACTCACTTGCTTGCAGAATCCCAGCTGTGTTATCTTGTTGCAGTTTGGTAGCAAAGGCCCATTACAGGCAGGGACTTGCAGCCCCTATACTTGAAGATAGGGTGACACAGCTCACACTTTCCCAGCACTTCCTCTCTGAGGTCACTGATCCCAGCACAACCTCTTCAGGCACTGCCAACCCATCAGGCTGCAGCGGCCCCTTTCACTAGCCCTCTTGGCTAACATCTCCACAGTTCTCCCAGACTGAATACTTACCAGCCCACCCGGCTAACTCTCAGGAGATCTCTAGGACATGCTGAGCTGCTCCTGCTGTCCTCTAACTTGCTCCTGTGCATCCAGGAAGGGTTTTGTCCATTTGTTGTGGGGGATCCTTCAGGCACCTGAGCCCCAGACCCGAGGTCACTCCCCCCAGACTATGGGGCACCCTGTGAGAGCCTCTGACAGCCGCCTCAGCACTCCATCTTCCACCCAAATCCCCTTGCTGGCATGACTCATGTCTATTTATGAGGTGAGTCTGCCCTCTGCCAGCCCATTTGTTGGGGATTGGCTGAGGTCCTCATAAACATCCCAAACAGCCCCTCCTAGCTTCCACCCACTACATCTAGAACCTTCTCCAAGGTTCCAGAAAATAGGTGGAGGCACCAGAAGAGCTGTCAGATGAGTCATCCAGCCTCCCTGAGTTGTTAATCCCTGACCCAGATTCAGACCAGGCCTAGCTCTCAGCCAAGCCAATTTGCCTACTCTAACAACTAACCTATTTACACTAGCACACTAGCTATAGGGTGCTACAGACATAACAAAATGGCATCTGTTTACATCTGTTCAGATCCGACTAAGCAGAAAAAAAATCTGCTGTGTTCCATTTAAAAAAGTGGACCTAAATGGACACAGATGTAGGTGGGTGATTATACTTTTACATCTGCCCTCCTATAGACAAACATTAAGGTTCAGTCTGGATCCATCTGAAAAACTGAAAAAAGGAATCAAGACTGAACACCCATGTGAAAGGGCCCATAAAAGACCCTAAAGCACATTTCAGGACAAATGTCAGTTTTTTTACATCTGTGACCATTCAGTTTGTGCCCGTGGTCACGTCACAGCCCTGTGGGAGGCTGGATTTAAATGAGCTCCTTTGTCTTCTAATCCATCATGTTTAGGTGTGAAAAATGGAAAAGGATGCAGTCCTTTTCTTTTTTTTCTGGACCTGGACAGACTTTGAAGTAGGCACGTGTATTTGGACACATGTCTGTCTACAATCACTTGTCCATAGGGCTGTATGGAGCTTCCAATCAGGTCTGCCTGAAAAAAAGTGACAGGCAGAATTGATTAGAATGCCTGTGTGAAAGGGTGCTAAGTGTAGCAGAAGGCATTACTATGACATGCATATATTTGATGTATAGTGCCTTGCAAAAGTATTTACCCCACTTGGCATTTTTCGTGTTTTGTTGCCTCACAACCTGGAATTAACATGGATTGTTTGAGGATTTCCATCATTTAATTTACAGAACATGCCCACAACTTTGAAGATGTTTTTTTTTTATTGTGAAGCAAACAACAAATAGGACAAAATAACAGAAAATGTCAATGTGCATAACTATTCACCCCCCTAAAGTCAATACTTTGCAGAGCCACCTTCTATCACAGCTCCAGGTCACTTTAGATAAGTCTCTATGACCTTGTCACATCTTACCACTGGGATTTTTGCCCATTCCTCCTTGCAAAACTGCTCCAGCTCCTTCAAGTTGGATGGTTTACGCTTGTGAACAGCAATCTTTAAGTCCGACCACAGATTTTCTATTAGATTGAGGTCCGGGCTTTGACTAGGCCATTCCAACACATTTATATGTTTCCCCTTAAACCATTCAAGTGATGCTTTAGCAGTGTGTTTGGGGTCATTGTCCTGCTGGAAGGTGAACCTCCATCCTAGCCTCAAATCACACAGACAGAGTGGTACAGGTTTTGCTCAAGAATATCCCTGTATTTAGCACCAGCCATCTTTCCCTTAACTCTGACCAGTTTCCCAGTCCTGACTGCTGAAAAACATCCCCACAGCATGATGCTGCCACCACCATGTTTCACTGTGTTCTTTGGGTGATGGGGTGTGTTGGGTTTGCACCAGACATAGCATTTCCTTTGATGGCCAAAAAGTAAAATTTTTGTCTCATCAGACCAGAGCATCTTCCTCTATACATTTTGGGAGTCTCCCACATGCCTTTTCGCAAACTCGTTCCATCTCAGCTGGTAGTGCTGGTTGTTGTGGCGTGCTGACAAAGCTTTTCCACATTTTGGCCATGCTAACCCTGCCTTCTGAGGTGCTGGTGGTGCCCCGGCTGCATTGGCGACCTCTTCCTCCTCTTCTGCCTTCGCCTTGTGCTTCCACCGTACCCCCGCTTTCAGGTGGGAATGCCACCAGCAGCACGTCTACCAGGCAATTTTTGTCCTAAATTTTTTTTTTTAATAGCACAATAGAAGAACACTATATAAATTGTGTATCTCACACCTACAGATATGCAAAAAACACTGCAAAATATTTTTTATTGCCCTAAATGGGTGTTTTTGGAATAGCAGAATACACCGACAGTATCTAAAGGGTGTATCTCACACCTACAGATATGCAGAAATGCTATTCAAAAAAAAAAAACTTGCCCTAAAATTTCTTTTTTTGAATAGCAAAATAGAAGAACACTATATAAATTGTGTATCTCACACCTACAGATATGCAGAAAACACTGCAAAATATTTTTTTTTTGCCCTAAATGGGTGTTTTTGGAATAGCAGAATACACCGACAGTATCTAAAGGGTGTATCTCACAGTAACATATGCAGTGCTGGTGCACTGAGCTTTCAGATAAAAGTTATATTTTCTCTGGCACTGGGCTCATGGCAGTGTAAAAAGACTGTGCACTGCACCCACACAATTAAATCAATGTAGATCACTGAGTAATTAGAATACATTTCTGAATCAGGACTCCTATCTAATTCTCTCCCTCAAAGCAGCAGCAGCAACCTTTCCCTACACTGTCTATCTTTTCTCTCAGTGCAGTGTAAAAAGCTTGTGCACTGCACCCACACAACTAAATCAATGTAGATCGCTGACGCTGAGTAATTAGAATAGATTTCTGAATCAGGAGGACTCCTATCTAATTCTCTCCCTCAAAGCAGCAGCAGGAACCCTTCCCTACACTGTCTAAAGCAGAGTGACATGCTGTGCTGTGTGCTTCTAGCTTATATAGAGGCTGGGTCACATGCTGCACTGGCCAATCACAGCCATGCCATTAGTAGGCATGGCTGGGATGGCTTCTAAGGGCACACCAGTTAAACAAATGTTGATAGGCTGCCCTGCAGCTTTTTAAAATGTGCCATTACATTGCCGAACACCGGACCCGAACATACAGTCAATTGTTCGGGTTCGGGTTCGGGTCCGGGACCCAAAAACCCAAAAGTCTGGTACGAACCCGAACTTTACAGTTCGGGTTCGCTTAACCCTATTCATAAGGCCCCTTTCAGACTTATGGATCTGTATTTAGTCCTCCGCTTGCTCAGCGGGGATCGCTCCATTGATCCCTGCTGAGCCGGCGGATGACAAGTCCGTCTCTGCACTCTGTGCATTGATGGACCTGTCAGAGCTCCATTCCCCCCTATCCCCCCGGATGATTACGTACCTCCTGTCCGTTTTCATCCAATCTGATCCGGCAGACGGATGGAAATTAGGGTTTGCATCTGTCTGGATTTTGCGGAGCGGATCGGATCGGGACGGATCGGATGTAAGGGACATGTCACCGCTGACATCCAATGCTCCATAGAGGTGCATGGAGCGCCCATTCAGATCCGCCTGAAAAAACTGACAGGTGGATCTGAACGGTCCGCACATGTGAAAGGGGCATAATGCCAATTATCATTTTTTTATTTCTGAAAAATTGTTTTATGTATAGATTTTTCTAATTTTACTTCACCAACTTAGACTATTGTGTTCTGATCCATCACATATACTGTAATTCAGATTAAATAAAACATTGACCCAAAGGCTGTAATGTAACAAAATAGGTAAAAAGCCCAGGAATACTTTTGCAAGGCACTGTATAATTTACATGGCATATGCAATGGAAACTGTATGGGCAGACAGAATGAGGTTTAAGCTGAACTCCAACCTGGTATTTATGAATACATCATATTTTTTTAATCCAATTTAGGTACCTGAATTTGACTTTATATTGGCCTAAAACGAATCTGTGTAAAGCAGGGCTCAGAGTGTGAAAGGCAGAAATAGAGCAATGAGCCAATCAGTTGTGCTGATAAGGTTAGAAAGAATGAGCAGAGATGCAATCTCAATAATCTACTGTCGCTCCTTTGCTGTCCAGTGAGTATTCTTGAGGTGAAGAGAAGACATCACTGCATTCCTGAAGGTGGATTTCTAAACCTAAAATAAAAAATGTAATGCATGGACCCTTCCCTATGCTGTTGTGTGATGTTTTTAGGCTGTAACCAGCGTGAGCATCTGTTTACATTATCTTGGCTCTGCAGGTCTTCCCTGAATATAACAGATTGATTTCTTCTGCCTGGCACTGTAAAAGGAGGTTCCAGTAATCAGTGTAGGAAGGATAATCACTGTGTTATGAATATTTGTCTGGTCCAACCAATACCTGAGGTTTTAGTTCAGAAGACTTTAGCTGCCTGCTAGAGTGGATATCTGGAGGAACTGACTTGGAAATAATCTTCTTGCTGCTGAGCGTCGCAAAGGAGAAGGGTAGAATCTACTATTGGACATTATAAGAATGGTAACCCATCAATTGAGGTATATTTGACTGCTATCAGAGGGTAAATGACCAGATTCATTAGAGAAAGATCCATTGCTCCTCAGGAAAGAGTTTGTGCTGTCTGTGTTTGTGTTTTCTTTTAAAGTGATAAGGGCACTGCATTTCTTGCAAGATCAATTATATTAAAAATAATGGTGCGCATACCACCTAAATAAATTCAATACCTCATTATTGTGTTCTTATAAAGATATTAAATAAATCATGTGCATCAAACTTGTGAATATCAAATATTTGAATAAACAAATATAAACCAAATGAAAAAAGTCTCTGTGTAAGCTGCTGCAATTTCTTCTTCATCAAATTCATACACCACATGCTGTATATAGCCATCTTTCACTATAACCATATACAGAGTTCTACCACCTTTCATATATTGCTCTCACCTTCCACCATGGACCAGCTTTTCCGTCAGGTCAAAAGTGATTTCCCTTTCAGGAAACGATTATATTCCACTAAAGTGACTCAGCTGTCTCCACTCCTGTATGTTCCAATTATGATGGTATCAGTGGTGCAAACTTTCACTGTGTGTAGCCCTTTAAAAACTCTAATATTTACTTGTGCTCCTCTATAAAGAAGCTCAGAATACCAAAGGGCTCCTCAAAGTGTAGTATTTTAAAACTTGCACACCTTACAGTACAATAATGTAGTTGAAAACAGCAATTAAATACTGGCAACAAACATGACATGTTTCAGTTCCCACGTCACTTGTGGTTTCCGGAAACGATCTCATCCGGCTCCGCCTTATGTGTGTCGTCACACATCACATGACTTCCTCAAGGTATCCCCTGAGAAATATTTGTTTATTCAAATGAAGAAAACGAATACAGCCACCACCCTGAAGGACCAGCAAAATGCTATATAATACATTTTTGTTTTGCGGCTTATACTGTATTTGCTTTAAATGTAAGTGGTATCATCCATCAGAAATGCAAATACTTTTCCAAATAAAACAGATCCTATATACAGTGCCTTGAAAAAGTATTCATACCCTTTGCAATTTTTCACATTTTTCATGTTACAGCCAAAAACGTAAATGTATTTTATGTGATAGTCCAACACAAAGTGGCACATAATTGTGAAGTGGAAGTAAAATGATAAATAGTTTTCAATTTTTTTTATAAATAAATATCTAAAAAGTGTGGTGTGCATTTGTATTCATCCGCCTTAACTCTGATACCCCTAACTAAAATCTAGTGTAACCTATTGCCTACAGAAGTCATCTAATTAGTAAATAGATTCCACCTGTGTGTAATTTAATCTCAGTATAAATACAGCTGTTTTGTGCAGCCCTCAGAGGTTTGTTAGAGAACCTTAGTGAACAAACAGCATCATGAAGGCCAATGAACACACCAGACAGCTCAGGTATAAAGTTGTGGAGAAGTTTAAAGCAGGGTTATGGTATAAAAAAATCCCAAGCTTTGAATATCTCACAGATATTGGTCTATCACATAAAATCCCAATAAAATACATTTTTGTTTTTGGATGCAACATGACAAAATGTGGAAAATGTTAAGGGGTATGAATACTTTTTCAAGGCACTGTATTTATTCCATGTGCTTATTTTGCTGTGTGCTGGGAATTTGGCTCTAATATTGTATGTAAGGTCGAAACATCTACTGTACATATTCATTTTCTAAAACCCGTTCCTTTTTATTTCATAAAAACTTGCATAGTATGAAAGAAATGTTAATACATTTGTTATACTTTCTTAGTTCTGATAACGAGGTATGAGTTGAAGTTTTAGGCGCACTTCCTCCTGTAATGACAAGCAAATATCATGACAGCAGGTCAACACTTGTATGTGGTAAGTGAACTGAGAGTCGTTGACTCCAGCAAAATGGTGTCTTTTTACTGCAGTTTGCAAGAATTTATTGATCTGTATTGAATGTATTTTTAGGATTACTGGAAAATTTAGCCCTGCTATAAAAAAAAAAACAAATGCATATTTTCCACAAATAAATGAAAAAAAAAAGGTAATTAAAAAAATTAAGGTCACAGAACTTTGGAAAATACAGTAATATATTTTTAGGTCGTCTTTTTTCCCCTTTAAACAGACTTGTTAAATGTAGAACTTCATATGTGTTCTTTTTCTTAATTTCCTTTCTGACTTAGATTTAAAAATTCTTACTCCACTTGCCTGAAATTATTCACATAGCAGAACTGGACTGTGATCTGAGTCATTCAAGTAAATCACCAAACAGACTAATATTATGAAAAACAGAAATTAAACTTCAAACAGCTAGTGTCTCATATGATATATAAATAGTCTAATACTAAACATACAGCAGAGATTTGATGCACACTTGGTTGTTTTTAAGGTCTAAAATAACGTTTAAATCAAATCAGCATTATGAAACAGTTCATCTGTGGTTATGATAAAAATTGTTCATTCGCTGTAATGCATTTCAGCTTTTATTATAGAGACAGGAAATGTCAGTGATCCTGGATAAAAAATGGAGAATGCACAATAGATATTTTACATCACATTTACAAGATTTTATTTTTCTGTATCAGCCAATAAGGGAGTGACACCGAAGGAGAATGTGAGTGGACTTTTAGCAACTTGCCAGAGACAGAATAGCAAATGACAAAGGCCTTAGGAAGAGCAGGGTTTTTTGGATATTCTAGCAGTATTTGAAAATACATTTACTGATATTTAAAAAAAAATACATTACTGGAATAAAAGGGGATAAATACACAGATACAATACATGTACAGTATGTCAAGTACTTAATGCAAATATAAAAAAAACTAAACTCAAAGTGTATCTAAATCCAAAAAAAATAAAAACGTAATAGATTGCAGTTTTTCCATTCCTTATGCCGCGTACACACAGTCGGAATTTCCGATGGAAACAGTCTGATGGGAGCTTTTCATCGGAGTGTGTGTATGCCCATCTGTCTTTTTCTGTCGGAATTTCCGACGGACTTTGGATTGAGAACCTGTTCTTAATTTTTCAGACGGAAAACCTTTCTATCGGATTTTCCCATCGTGTGTATGCAATTCAGACAAGCAAAATTCCGACACATGCTCGAAAACAATTTGACGCATTCTCAGAAGCATTAAACTTCTCTTTTATAGTGCAGTTGAACGTGTTGTATGCCGTGGTGTTATTGACCGTTGGAATTTGGAGTGACCGTGTGTAGGCAAGACAGTTTGAGTGAAATTCCATTGGAATTCCGACGGGAAAACCATCAGAGCTTTTTCCGATGAGAATTCCGACCGTGTGTATGTGGCATTAGATGTGATGGTTGCATTAATTTCCCTCTTAAGTCTTTTCCTCTTTATTATTACTTGTTAATTCTGTCAGTAACACACTTTATGATCTAGGGTATAATTGCACAGAGCGCCCCCCCCCCCCAAATCTCCTCTTCTCGGGTCCCCTGCTGGCACTCCTGGCTCATCCTCTTTGGCTAGTGTGCCCAATAGGAAGCCTCTCCCATGAGGGCACTCATGCAGGCTCTCTAATGAGCCCCACTGCTGCGTCCATTGACACAGACAGTGGGACTCAGCCCTGCCCCCCCCCCCCCCCCCGGCTCCCTTGTCACTAGCTTTGACTGACAGCAATGGGAATCAATGGCTCCTGCTGCCTCAGCAAAGCCTGTGAGACCTGGAAGTGATGGGAGAGAAGAGTTGCAGACATGCACAGCGTTGGATCAAATGAGACCCCCCAATGTCTCCCCTGCCCTTCAAAGCATCTGATCAAATACAAATCTGTTTGATCAGATAGTTCCCTGGCTGTACTGCCCAGGGAAAGACCACACTAAAACCAGAAGTATCTGCAGCCATAATCCTGGTATAACCGCTTGCTGCAAAGGCCATATACAGTGGTGTGAAAAAGTGTTTGCCCCCTTCCTCATTTCCTGTTCCTTTGCATGTTTGTCACACTTAAGTGTTTCGGAACATCAAACCAATTTAAACAATAGTCAAGGACAACACAAGTAAACACAAAATGCAATTTGTAAATGAAGGTGTTTATTATTAAAGGTGAAAAAAAATCCAAACCATCATGGCCCTGTGTGAAAAAGTGATTGCCCCCTAAACCTAATAACTGGTTGGGCCACCCTTAGCAGCAACAACTGCAACCAAGCGTTTGCGATAACGTGCAATGAGGCTTTTACAGCATCCTGGAGGAATTTTGGCCCACTCATCTTTGCAGAATTGTCCTAATTCAGTTACATTAGAGGGTTTTCGAGCATGAACGGCCTTTTTAAGGTCATACCACAACATCTCAATAGGATTCAGGTCAGGACTTTGGCTAGGCCACTCCAAAGTCTTCATTTTGTTTTTCTTCAGCCATTCGGTGGTGGACTTGCTGGTGTGTTTAGGATCATTGTCCTGCTGCAGAACCCAAGTTCGTTTCAGCTTGAGTACACGAACAGATGGTCGGACATTCTCCTTCAGGATCTCTTGGTAGACAGCAGAATTCATAGTTCCTTTTATCACGGCAAGTCTTCCAGGTCCTGAAGCAGCAAAACAGCCCCAGACCATCACACTACCACCACCATATTTTACTGTTGGTATAATGTTCTTTTTCTGAAATGCAGTGTTCCTTCTACGCCAGATATACTTGGACACACACCTTCCAAAGAGTTCCACTTTTGTCTCATCGGTCCACAGAATGTTGTCCCAAAAGTCTTGGGGATCATCAAGATGTGTTGTGGAGAAATTGAGACGAGCTTTGATGTTCTTTTTGCTCAGCAGTGGTTTTCTCCTTGGAACTCTGCCATGCAGGCCATTTTTGCCCAGTCTTTTCCTGATGGTGGAGGCATGAACGCTGACCTTAACTGAGGCAAGTGAGGCCTGCAGTTCCTTGGACGTTGTTGGGGGGTCTTTTGTGACCTCTTGGATGAGTCGTCGCTGCGCTCTTGGGGTAATTTGGGGCGGCCGGCCACTCCTGGGAAGGTTCACCACTGTTCCATGTCTTCGCCATTTGTGGATAATGGCTCTCACTGTGGTTCGCTGGATTCCCAAAGCTTTGGAAATGGCTTTATAACCCTTTCCAGACTGATAGATCTCAATTACTTTCTTTCTCAATTGTTCCTGAATTTCTTTGGGTCTCGGCATGATGTGTAGCTTTTAAGGATCTTCTGGTGGACCTTACTGTGTCAAGCAGCTCCTATTTAAGTGATGCCTTGATTGTGAACAGGTGTGGCAATAATCAGGCCTGGGTGTGGCTAGAGAAATTGAACTCAGGTGTGGACAACCACAGTTATAGTATGTTTTAACAAGGGGGGCAATCACTTTTTCACACAGGGCCATGATGGTTTGGATTTTTTTTCACCTTTAATAATAAACACCTTAATTTACAAATTGCATTTTGTGTTTACTTGTGTTGTCCTTGACTATTGTTTAAATTGGTTTGATGTTCCGAAACACTTAAGTGTGACAAACATGCAAAGGAACAGGAAATGAGGAAGGGGGCAAACACTTTTTCACACCACTGTATATATATATATATATATATATATATATATATATATATATATATATATATATATACACATATATATATATATATATATATACACACACACATACACACAGCATTTGAGTAGATATAAAGCTGCCATTGTTGATCCCTGCTTCTGAAAATACTAGTTCCCTGGCTGACATGCTGATCCACTGGTTTCAGTACTTTCCCAGTCACTGGCCTGGAACAGGTATGCAGGTTAGTAGTTCCAACTTTACTCTGTTTTTCCAAAACTGCAGGGCTCTAGTGGAGAGATTTGACCTCACTTCCTGTCCTGCTGACAATGCTTTCACTAGAGAGGAAGCAAGTGGTTGCAACTGGGACACAGACAGAAAAAACATCTGACAGGGGTTTTAGCAGTACCCAAATCTATTGAAGGAAAGTATTTTTACAGTATTTCAATGTTGCTGTTAGAGAGTTCCCCTTACTTCTCGTCTGGTAAGAGGTTGTTAGCAGGACAGAAAGTGTTAACTGGGCTTCAGATATTAATGAATGTTGTTATGGGTTCTATCCAAAGCTAATAAAAATATTTTGGCTGGGCATACATTTTAACTAAGAGGGGCACTGTTGACTGTAAGGGAACCAACACAAAAAAATGCTAAGCCATCCCATTGGCAAGCATCCGTTTCCTCCTGATAAATTAACCGTTTTATTGTTATTAATTAGAATGGTTTTCAACAGGTAGAAGAGAGAAAGTATTGAAGTAAATCAACTTCCACAACATAAGAGCAGTTCATTGTGTTTCTTTACAACAACGGAGAGTGTCAGTATTTGTCAGCTGCATTATGTCAGTGTTCAAACTTGTTGAGTTGTTTGTCCTTTTTGTTGCCAACTTGGTGGAAACCAGGGAAGCCCTGCCAGCATTCCAGATTTCTATCTCAGAAACCATTCTACAGTTCTCTTTATCTCCGTCCAACACTTCTCAGACTGACCATTCACACATGATGAAATTGGCACAGCTCTAGGGCATCTGCAGTCCAGAGATGTGCTGCGTTTGGCTGCAGCATTTTGTCCTTACAACACCAACCAACAGCTCTGCATAAAAGATGAGGAATACTTGAAACTGGAAGGTTTGATTTTAAAATGTGGTAATTTTTGCCAGCACAGAGTAAAATGATGATCTGTTGAAGTTAAAAGTTCAAGCATATATCAACTTAACTCACAGTATTGATTTTTATGGCAGTCTTATTTGGCAGCAGAACAGGTAAAGCTTGGTAATTTTAGGGTAGTAGTTTAGTACCACTTCATATTAGTATTCCTATAGTGTTGCATATGCTTGTATTTAACTACACCTGTGTTTAGAATTTCTAAATGTGTTTGAAAGATTTAAACAGTTAAAAGACTAAAGTTATAGTCAATATATCACTAGCCGATAAAAAACAGTGTACTAATAAAAGCTTTCAAAATCGGCATAAGACAGCGTTGGAGTGTCAGTCTAAAAAAATGGGCAAAACAAATGCTAAACAACCTAGTTTTGCAAATCTTGCACTCTTCTACTGAATTCAGCTGTTCTCGGGGCTGGAAGTCGTGAGCAGTTAATTTTGGTGTGAGGTTTCATTGAGTATAAATCAAAAATCTTGGTCTCCCTGCTCATTTCTTTTTTCGCTCAACCACCTGGTTGAATTAAAAAAACGGACTCATGTATAGGCTGCGTAAGTCTGTCCACACCCACAGCAAGTGACTGAACAGTGAAGGGTCAATAAAAGACTGATAAGCTTATATCCCTGAACTACTCAAATGTCAGCATGTCCTTATTCAGCACATGTAAATGCAGTACTCCTAATTCGCCCCAAGTACTGCCCCTCCTATTTCTATTATGCGTGATGTTGTAAACGAGATTACAAGAGACCCAAATTAAGTTAAATACATGTGTTTACAATAGTTCCATTTTAATGTTTTATTCTTCAAATAAATACCACATCAGCTGTTGTTTTTTTTTTTTAAATCAACCTTCAGCTTGGCTTTAACTTTTAACCTCCATCCTAACTCTTAACCTACGCTTAACCACTTCAGTAGTGGACACTTTCACCCCCTTCCTGCCCAGGCCAATTTTCAGCTATTAGTGTTGTTGCACTGTAGGCCCCTTTCACACATAAGGACCGTACATCCATTAACAAATGAAAAACAGACATCAATGCATTCCTATGGAAAAACGGATGTAAATGGATGATTATCCATTTATTACATTAGTTTTCATCTGCTTCCATGTCCTTTTTTTCATCCGTTAAAAAAACCCGGTTTAGATGAAAAACGGATGTAAATGGACAAATGGTCTGTTTTTGCATGAAAAATGGCTCTTTTAAGGACTCTTGCTGGCAGGAGGGAAAAAAATGGATGAAAAACGGATGAAAAACTTTCTTTGAAAAAAAGTGACTGAACTGATCAAACGGACGGTCTGCATGTGTGAAAGGGGGCCTTAAATGACAATTGTGCGGTCATGCAACACTGTACCCATATGGTGGTATTTAATCATCACTGTTTTTTTTCTTTGCTAAACAAATGAAAAAAAGATTGAAAATTTTGAAAAATAAACAAAACATTTCAGTTTCTGTTATACAAATTTTTCTTCTTCATCGAGGTGTACTGATGAGGCTACACTGATGGGCACTAATAGGCTGCACTGATGGGCACTGATGAGGTGGCACTGATAGGTGGCACTGATGGGCACTGCAGAGGAGGCACTGATAGGTGGCACTAACGAGCACTTCTAAAGAGGCACTGATTGGCACTTATAGGTGGCACTGATGGGCACTGCTGAGGAGGCACTGATATGTGGCACTGATGGTCACTGATAGGCTGTACTGATGGGGCTGCATTGATAATCAGGGCACTGATGGTCAGTGCCCTGATTATCAGTGTAAACAGACAGGCTTGCCAGTTAATGGATTTCCTTTACGCACACAGACACAGTGTGGGAGGAAAGGACTGTCAATAACCAGCAAGTCTGTTTACATGTGACACAGCTGATCACATGGTAAAGGGCCACTGTGATCCGCCCTTTACTGAGATCTGTGATCAGCTGCATCCAAGGGGGTGCGCAGAAAGCGGGATTCTGGGAGAACGTCCATGGATGCCCTCCCAGAACTGGAAGCCCACACTGTAGCCATTTATTGGCAAAAGCGCGTGTGGGAAGAAGTTAATAGAGAAGTATGACCAAAGCTTTTTTGTCCATACTTCTCTTCTGGGTCACAGGAGTGCACTTACTTTTGCTCTTCTGTGACCCAGAATCAGCCAACAGGGGGCTATAGCCTGCTTTCAGCTGATGTCACAGAGCTGCTCTCCAGGCTCTGGGAGGATCTCAACAATACTATCGGGATCCACCCAGCTGCGTGACTGACAGCTGGTTCCACCTCTCCATGTGCGGCTGAGAACTTGGTAGGAGGCCGAAATGCTGGGAGGGCTCCCCTTGCAGCCGAGCGCAGCACAACCCTGAAGATGACACATGGGATCTGGTGCCACAGAAGCACCAGTTGCCTGGTTGGTGGAGCTGGTTGCCAGGAACTTGGTAGGACAGGCAAAGTTACTGGGAGCAGGCGTGCTTAGGAGGTCCAGTGGATGAGGACCAATGGGATATTCAGGTAGCATAGTCAGGATTCGGGCCAGGGGTCAATCACAGCAAGACAGTCCGAGATCAAAGAGCAGCTGAGTCCTTAACACAGGAGACAGGATAAGCGGAGTCCATTAGCTAGGCCGGGGTCAGATGCTGGAAGCAGGCAGGAAGAAGTCAGATACAAGCTAGGGGGGCAAACAAAGGAATCAGAAGGAGCAGGTCAGACAAGCCGGGTTGGTACACAGGAGATCAGATAAGCAGAAGATACAAGGCACAGAAACACAGGGGAAGCTGACGATAAACCAGCGATGTGCCACTGTCAGCAGCAGGTTTAAATAGGCAGTGGTGCCCCTATCACATTGTGCGCGTGCTGTTGCGCATGCAAGTTTACCTGATCACCGCGCTGTGCGTCCATCTGGTTGTGATGCTGCGCATCCTTGTGTGCTGATGCACGTCAGCATGTCCTTGCCTATGCCGGTTTACCATCCTTGTAGTATTGCGCATAGGGATTCGCCTATTTCCCTGACAGAGCTGAAGTCAGCTGAGCCTAACTCCTCTCCTGCCCAGTGCTCCAGTGAGTGCTGGAAAGGCAGACTGGAGGGTGGAGAGTGGAGAGCGGTGAATGACAGTCACTGCTCTCTGTTCGGAGGAGACCGAAAACTGATTGCTCCGTTCCAAGTGTTAGAGCTGACGAGGCTGTAACATCAAGGTGAGTATAGCTGTTTTTTTGTGTTTTTTTATCAGCGTTAGTGCTTACTCATAGCTATTTGAAATGCGTTAGCTTTTTCTTGCTTTGCTGTGACCTATTTTTGTGTGATTCCATATTTTACCAATAAAGGCTTTTGAATTTTTCTTGGAGTGCGGCCATTCAGAGTCCTTAATTTGCATCTTCATCAGCTTGTGCCGTGCCTGCACCTGGGTTCTCTAACCATAGGAACAGCTGTGGGATTGAGTTTGGGTGGATCATCCTGGAGCGGTGGATCTCTCCATACTACTGCAGCTTCACCTGAAACAGGAACGAATCACTGAAAGTACAAAAAAATGTATAACCACATATACAAAATAGCGGCTTACGCAGACGACCTCCTTCTTTTTCTTACGGACCCTCACACCTCGATACCCATCCTACTGCATGACCTAAACTTCTTCGAGGAAATATCAAACTTAAAAATAAACTACTCAAAATCTAATGCCCTTAATATAACTCTTTCCACAGAAACAGTTTAACTATGTCAAACTAATTTCCCCTTCTAATGGGTGAGAAATGCTATAACAACATACCTCGGCATACATATCCCTACCAAGCTCTCAGAACTCTTTATTCGGAACTACGGGAAGCTCCTAGAAGAGACACGTACAGATCTAAAACGCTGGACGTCTCTAAACATCCCCTGGTTTGGAAGAGCGGCATTAATTAAAATTACAATACTACCACGCTTTCTATACGTCGTGCAAACAATCCCCATACAGCTTTTAGACTCTTTTTTTGCATCATTTTGTAAAGCCTGCTCTGCCTTTATCTGACAGAATAAACCCCCTAGAGCAAAATACTCACACCTAACCCTGCCTAAATCCAAAGGAAGAATTGGACTTCCAGACTTGCAAAGATACCACTGGGCGGTGCATTTAGTTTGTATTGTGGATTGGAACGTCCATCACAAAATTAAAGACTGGGTCAACCTAGAACAAGCCATCTTATCAACATCTACGAACTGTTCCCTGGCTTCTACCCCAACATATCTCACTTGCAGCCAAATTGCATCCTCTCATAAATCCGACATTAAACCTTTTTAGCAGAACCCAAACAAGAATATCCACAACTCCTTGGAGGGACCCACAAACACCACTCAGAAATAACCCAGATTTTGCCCTAGGTATATCCAATGACTTCCTTAAAAAAATCTGGCCTCACAGAGATGTATTGGCCTCTTATTTCTTTAGAATGGGAAAACTGATCTCATTGAGAGCCATGAATGCAGAACTTACACCACATTCCTTTCCGCAATGGACATACATGCAAATCTGTCACTTTCTGACAAACAGAGAAACCAGACCACTAACAACACTCACATCCCATTTACAACAACAAAACTACCCAAAGACATCTAATTTCTTTACTTTATATGTCCTTATTCGGTGCGGCTGGGTTCTGCCCGCTCTGTGGCTGGCCCTGCTAACAGCACATTTCTAGCATGGAGCCGTGATCTGAACATACAGCTCGAAGACTCAGGCTGGGAAACCATCTGCTTATACACACATAAAGGTTCCATGAATGTCGCAATCCAGGAGTGTGGTTACAAAATTTAAACCAGGTGGTATAGCACACCTGAGCTTATAAACAAATTTGCCCCACATATTCCCAATACCTGTTGGAGATGCGAAAAAGAAAAAGAAACAATACTCCATGTGTGGTGGTCGTGTGACAAGATTCAAACCTTTTGGAAATCAGTCCATGAAACTATTAGGAGAATAAACTCTGATAGTCTGTCCTACTCTCCTGCCCAATATCTCTTGCACCATACCATAATACCAAAGAAACATTACATGAAGTCCCTTTCGATGTTTATGATTAATGCAGCAAGGCAATGTATTCCTGCTCATTGGCATTTGACCAATACACCCACGATCATGGAATGGTTTCATAGGCTCAACAAAATGAAAGAAATTGAGGAACTTGTCAGCATCTCACAGGAAAGACTTTCTAAATTTACTAAAACATAGTATTCTTGGCAAAAATACAAAACTTCCAAAGCCTACACTGACTCACAGTAAGTTAATCAACTTCAAACTAACCCTAAACCCCATTGGGAGCTAGAGAAAAAGCCTAAGAAAAAATACCCTTTGCAGCCTCCATTCCAACCCCATCTCCCAATACAGGAGAGGGGTTGAGAAAACATAACATCTAATAACCAGGTCTGCACCACTAGTCCAGCTATATACTATCGTATACTAAAAAGAAAAAGTTGCGCTATAAATTCCTGTAAGAAAAAACCTATACAGTTGACCCATAAAGTGTATATGAATAATTAAATAAATTGTAGTGAAAACTACTACAATTAAGTGGTAGTGAAGCTGCTCCAAACAAATCCAATTCAGTGCAATAATAAACTGAAATAAATTGAAATAACTCAAATGTCCAAATAACAGTATATGAGCCGCACTCCAGAAGGGGTTAAACAGTCCAAATCAGTTTCTCAAAGCCTTCCAAAGTGATGTTACACACGACACCCAAGAAGATGTACCATAGTATAGTAAAGGGATCCTCCACAAGTAAAAGTACTGCCGCTTACCAGCTAATCAGATCCCTTGTTTAAGGGGATCTAATCGTGCCTGTGGCTTTTCCCCTGCCAGGGTCTCTGTGTCAGATTGACAAGATCACTGTCCTCTGCTCCACTTAGAAAGGCAATAAGGTCCTCCAATGCATACACCTTGTGGATTATTGCTCGTTTCCCATATAAAAAAACAGAAGAACCGCCATAGTGTAATACTGTAAACTTCTTTAATAAATGTAAAACAACGGTATCACACTTACATTTCTCCCGTATATAAAAAGCGTGTAGATTAAAATATTCAAGCCAGCCAGCTATTCTATCGCTGCCTGTCATTTCCGGGACTAGCGTGGATTTGTGGTGACCTCAGCACGCCACTCCTCCCTATGCCGTTTCGTCAGAGATGACATCTTCCAGGGGCATGACTCACCACTATAGATGTAAGACAAAGCACAGATAGACACGCCCGCTCTGAGCTCCTGGTTTCCTATTCCTAAATTCTTGCAGGAATTTATAGCGCAACTTTTTCTTTTTAGTTTATGTTATTTTGTGTGTATCTCACATCAAGTTGCGGCTTTTCCCTTTACATACGCTTTCCTCTAATATTTTATTTATTGGAGGAACATATTAGACAGCGCTGAATTGTAATTTTTTCCATATACTGCTGTATACATCTCTCTGTGCTTCTCGCGTTCCCCCTCTCCCCGGCCTCCCTTTTGTGATCCCTCTTCTTCCCCCCCCCACATGATTGAGAGAGAGGGGAGGGGAGATGAGGGGGAAGGGAGGGAGTACGGCAGGATATTGGACGGGAAACATCATCATTACCCTTTTCTCCACTGGGTTTTCAATCACTTTTGATCACTAGCTCATAAGAAAAAAGAAACGGAATAAAGATGCACTCTTCTCTATCAATCACCAAAGAAACATGTCCACCTAGGGCCCTTCTACATTAGCTTCTACTACTGCAATGACAAATATTATGCTAATTAATGACAATTATAGATTTCCAGCATTTAAATATCTTGACATGTCCCTTTATGTTAAGTATATCAGATATAAATTACTAGATTCAAACTTCCTTATCACCTAACAATCAAGCTAAATTCATGGCATAATATGTAGTTGATTTGATTATTGTTGTAAATTGAGTTCTAATCATATTCATTTCTTCTTGCAATGTTTCTGTACCTGATAATCTGCCTGATCAATAAAACTTTATGAAACAAAAAAAAAAAAAAAAATGGAGCTCCCAGGGCAATGTTTACCAACCAATGTTATTTTGTTAATTATTTTCTAAAATGCATGCATATCAATGTATGATACCAGTGTTAACTGTTGAAGTTCTATCTATCTAATGTATTGTATGTACAGTATATTTCTGTGATTCAATTTAAAGCTAGCAATAGATATTAAGGCTGGTTGGATATGTGAACACAATGAGGACACTGAGGACACAGACAAATTGAGGTAAACTGTACATTCCTATTGTTTAGCATTGCCCGAGGAAGCAGGATACAATTGTGATCAACAGGAAATATCCAGCACAGTAACATTTTTAGATGGAAGTAGTAAATAGGGTGAACATATAGAAGAGCATTGGCGTTACTTCAGTTTTTACTGCCGGTGAGTCTTATAAAGGCAGCAATAAGCTGGGATCTGTTTCTTATGTAATTACTGGGGACCAGGGGCGGACTGACAACTCATGGGGCCCCCTGGGCAATAGCGGATCATGGGGCCCCCTTTGTCCCCACTCACACACAAGTCACACCCTCACAAAGCCCCACATATATATTGCACTGCTACATTACATGTATTGGTCACAGAATTTCTCTACTTTATGTTCTAAATAAATGTTTAAAAAGTTAAGAAAATAAAGAAAAGTAAACTCACATTAACCACGTACATTTACTGCGGGGCTGCGTCTCCTGTGAGCAGAATCATGTACAGGTACTTTATTCTTCACTTGCGGGTCTGCGTGCTGTTTGACTCGCTGCCGCTGTGATTGGACACACCGAGAGCTAATCAGCGGGTCTGACGGACCTGATATTTGCCGGGCCCCGACGATCATTTCCAACACAGGCAGAACGGTGGTCTGCCGATGTAAACAAGTCCCCAGAGAGCCTCCCCCACTTACATCAGGGTCCCCAGAGAGCCTCCCCTTACATCAGGGTCCCCAGAGAGCCCCCAAACCCCCCTTACATCACTATACCGCAACTGTGGATTGCACAGTTGTGGTATAGTGATGCTGCATTTACAGGCTTAAAACAAGTGGTGAGGAGGCAACATAATGCCTCTTCACTGTCTTTCAAATGCCTCTGAAAAGCTATCTATGCATGGATTGCTTTTCAGAGGAGCAGTAGTCCTGGCTGCTATCACACACAAGCCCTAAGAAAGCAGTTCTGATGGTACAAGAATGGGGGGGGGTGGTCTGGATTAAAAGTAACATACACACAGACACATGCACACACATGCAGACACATACACACATGCACACACACATACAGACAAATGCATACACATACATACAGACACATGCACGCACAGACACACATACATACAGACACATGCATACACATACAGACATACATACAGACACATGCACACACATACATACAGACATACATACAGACACATGCATACACATACAGACACATATACAGACACATGCACACACATACAGACAAATGCATGCACACAGATACATACAGACATACATACAGACACCTGCACACACAGACACACATGCATGCAGACACATGCACACACACATACATACAGACATATATACAGACACATGCATACACATACAGACACATATACAGACACATGCACACACATACAGACACATATACAGACACATGCACACACATACAGACACATATACAGACACATGCACATACATACAGACACATGCACACACATGCATACACATGCACACACATACAGACACATATACAGATACATGCACACACATACCGACACACATACCGACATACACATACAGACACAAGCACACAAATACAGATACATGCACACACACACACATACAGACACATGAGTAAAGCTCTTTTAAAACTAATCTAGCTTTTAGCACAGTACTGTACCTTTCCAGCTTCCTCATTCAGCCGGGTACTGCACCATAGGGGGAAGCAGAAAGCAGAGAGCACAGCACACTCCCTTTACTTTCACTTTTGAGGCTGATGGAGCTTCTCACAGTGCCGATGTATGATTGGCTCATCTGACAGCCCTGATCCCGCGGCACACTGGTTCACACAGGAGCTTGTCACGGGCCCCCTACTGGCCGCGGGCCCTCGGTTGGCGTCCGAATGGCCGAATGGTCAGTCCGCCCCTGCTGGGGACCTAGGCTGCATTCACACCTGAGCATCGCGTTTGAGAGTTTTTTCAGTTTTTTTTGTCATGCGTTTGTATAGGCATTTTTTTTAGCTTTTTTTGTACAGCATGTTTGAAGCATTTTTGAGCTTTGCCATTTTTTGTTAGCCAATAGAGAAAAATATCATCTGTTTCGTATATTTTTTCGCAATTTTTTTCAGCTTTTCATCCACTTTTATAAAGTTTGATTTATTATTATTTATTTATTAATTTTTTTCAATTTTTTTGTAAAACATTAGGGGCTTATTTATTCACTTATTATTATTATTTATTTTGTTAGGTTAGGATGAACGGTTAATATTAGGGTTAGGAGTTTGGGTTAGGGGTTATTATTAGGGGTTAATATTGGGGTTAGGAGTTGGGTATTGGTGTTATTTTATTTATTATTTAATAATTACTATTATTTATTTATATATTTTAGTTATTATTTATTTATTAATTACTATTATTTATTTTTATTTATTTATTGCATTTGAGCAGAAAAACACTCTGAAACGCATTATAAAACACACTAAAACACTCAAAAAAATTGCAAATCAAGCATTTCCATGGAACAAAAATCTCTTCAAAAACACACCAATCTGCCCTATTCGAGCTACAAAAAAAAAAAGCTCCAGAACTTTTTTGAGCTTTAGACGTTCAGGCAACTTGTAGTGGAGATGTGAATCATCTCCATAGAGAATATTTGAAATATTCTCACCCAACGTTTTGGAGCTTTGAGCTTCAAGCTACAAAATGCTGATGTGGGAATAGGACCTCAGGGACTAAACTTTCACTGTACTGGATACATTTACACCAAACAATGCAGAAAGAAGACCGGCCCTGTAAAATAAATCAACTGTGATTTCTCAGTACATACAGTATCTCACAAAAGTGAGTACACCCCTCACATTTTTGTAAATATTTTATTATATCTTTTCATGTGAACAACACTGAAGAAATTACATTTTGCTACAATGTAAAGTAGTGAGTGTACAGCTTGCATAACAGTGTAAATTTGCAGCCCTCAATATAACTCAACACACAGCCATTAATGTCTAAACCACTAGCAACAAAAGTGAGTACACCCGCAGTGAAAAGGTCTGGATTGGGCCCAATTAGCCATTTTTCCTCCCCGGGGTATTGTGACTTGTTAGTGTTACAAGGTCTCTTCATACTTGATATGAAGACTCAAATGCATTTGTGTACATTAAAAAACAGATTCATTGAAAACGAATGTGTAGGTCTCGTGTTCTTGCTGACAAGATGAATAGCATGTTGACTTCACTTTCTCTGAGACTGTGAAGCATTGAAATATCCCCAGTAGAATTCCCAGTTCAAGCAAACTGTAATGCTATTACAAAGCCATGTGATGGTACCATACTCCCTCCTCAAATTCTCTACATTACATAAAAAAAAAAAACATTTGAAGGAGTCCAGCTGTGAGACATTGATACCCTCATTAGATGTACACCTTCTTGTCAGGGAGGGAGAAAAGAAGAAAAATACTATGAGAAAATCTCTCCCTTGAGCTTCTGAGAAATATGGAAAAGGTTGATACAGCCTTGTCCAACTCTTACATTTAAATCAGGCTGGGTTCACACTTGTACGACCAACGCTCTGACATTGGGAGCTTATGTCGCATGACGTGTGAAAAAATGTTTCCCTATGGGAGCTGTCTTAACTGGTCCGACGCAAGTTGGTCTGACTTTGAAATGCTCGCTGCACTACTTTGGTCCGACTTTGATCCTACTTCAGCCCATTGATTATGACTGAAGTTGGATCAAAGTCAGATCGCCGTCTTAACTGATCCGACTTTGGAATGCGACTTGTGCTCTGAGGATCTTGAAGGGGAACTTCACGCCAAATAAAAAGAAAATATATGCCAATATAGGTAGCACCCAGCATTAGAGCAGGAGAGAGCTTTGAGTCAACATTGGAAGAAGAACAGAGGCAGAAGACAGCGGAGAAGACCCAGCAAAAGAGCGAGAAGACAGTGGAGAAGACAGCAGAGAGGGAAGAAGAACCAACAGAGGCAGAAGAAAATAGCAGAGGAGGCAGAAGAGCTGGAGAGGGGAGAAGAAGTCGGAAGAGATGTAGGAGCTGCCTTAATAAATTACTTTAACATCCTATGTGCTGTGTTTTATTTTTGACACTTTTTTTCAGGTGAATGGATAGGGGTACAATGTACCCCATACTCATTCACATAGGGTGGGGGGCCCCTGTGTTAAAGGGGGCTTCCAGATTAGCTCCCCACCTGCAGACCCCAACAACCAATGGCCAGGGTTGTCGGGAGGAGGCCCCTGTCCCCATCAACATGGGGGGCCCCCCTGCCCCACAGCACCCAATCCCCCATGTTGAGGTAATGTGGCCTGGTACAGTTCAAGAGGGGGAGGCGCTCGCTCATCCCCACCCCCTTTCCTGACCTGCCGGATAAGGGTCTGGTATGCTCTTGGAGGGGGAACCCATTACTTTTTTTAACATTTTGCATGGAGTTCCCCCTAAAGATTCATACCAGACACAGTGCATGGTATTGTCAGGGCTCAAAGCCGGATCCCTGTTCATTGAAGTTGGATGCATGTCGGACTTCAAGTCGCAGGGCAAAGTCGGATCCAAAGTGTTACGACTGTCATGTCGTACCAGTGTGAACCTGGCCTTAAAGCTGACCAGCACAAATAGAAGATTGCTGTAGTCAATTATCTTGTAATCAGTGGAAGAAAGTAATTAGGGCAGGCTGGCTATGGTCGATCTTCTCATAGTTTATTAATATCTTCTTGCCATCCTATCTTTCATTTGTCTTCTGTCTATAGATGTACATCAAACTTAGCTAACATAATGTTAATCTGAACAATTAACTGTCCCTGTCATTTCTTCATTAAACACATTATTCAGTTTACAGCTGGCGATGCCTCTGTCACAACATCTTACACAGAGTAGTCTTTGACCATTACAAAAAGAAACATAGATAATAATCATTTCATAACAGTCCTTCCTCAGACTCTTCTCACAGTCCTTATGGTCAGATATTCATTTCCACATTGTATTTCACTTATTTGTAGCTTATTCCTATTAATCTGATTAATCTTGAAGTTTGTAAACTTAGTTTGTGAAGATCCCCACACATTTACTTTGTCGAAATTTGGTGACACATATTCATTATGTGGCTAGGCACTGCCAGGGGAGGGCTGCCAGCCTTAGGCCTGGGTGGCAAGTCTAGTCAAGTGGCCCATTGAACTACCGAATCAGCTCACCATCACCAGTGCCCATCAATGCAGCCTCACCAGTGCCCATCAATGCAGCCTCACCAGTGCCCATCAGCTCAGCCTCATCAGTGCCCATCAATGCAGTCTGTCCAGTGCCCATCAATGCAGCCTGTTCAGTGCATGGGGATTAGAGAGAGGAGAGCCGCTGGATTACACAGAACGGAGATCTCCTGCTTACCCAGCATTGCCACTGTCATACGAAGTCTCGCCTCCTGGACTGGCTCCTATGATAGGATGCTGTCTATCATAGGAGCCAGCCCAGGAGGTGGGACTTCGTATGACAGCAGCCGCCAGGTAAGTGGGAGATACCCGCTCTGTATCTGGCGGTGCTCGCCCCCCCCCCTCCGAGGCAGCCCAATGGGCCCAAAGGGACCCATGGTAGGGTCGGGTCTGGGTGCCCTCCCACTGCCCCAGCTTGCAGTGCACCCCCCCTGGATCGGCCTTGCAAAGCGGGGACAAAACCGGGGACAGACTTAAAGCGGAGCTACACTGCCCCTGACGTTTTTTTTTAATGGGGATTGCTTAATAAAATGCTTTGTAAATCATTAGCTCACCTGTCCTGTCTGTCTGACTTTGGCCGTTCGGATTTTATGTCTAAAAAATACTTTATATCCATTTCCGGCTTCATCCCCATCTTGCGTGTGGGCATGTGAATACTCCAGGGACAGTGTTCTCAGTCCGGGGAGCCTGCCCCAGGAAACAAGGGACGTCTGGTCACCCTAGGCTAGTGACCAGCAGGCCCCACAGGCTATAGCCACTGACCTGTGGTTCCTGCTGGCCGCTGGCCATGGCCTGTGGGTCCTGCTGGCCACTGGCCTGTAGGTTCTACTGGCAACTGACCTATGGGTCCTGCTGGGAGCTGGCCATGGGCAGTGGGTCCTGCTGGCCATGGCCAGCTTCTAGCAGGATCAACAGGCCATGACCAGCTCCCAGCAGGCCCACAGTTCTGAGGGCTATTTTGAGGTTACTGAGTAGGCACTGGCATGGGGCAGGATAAATAGGGTGTATGTGGGGGGGAGATGGGGTGTGGGGGTTAAGCTGCGGGTGTCAGGGTCTCTCACCTCAGCGAAGGCAGCTGCCCGTGTCAGCTCAGCAGGTCCTTGCACGGCCTCCTCCGGTCCTGAGGTGTGATGCTCCTGTCCTGGGGTCAAGTAAACTTACAGCCTGAGACAGTCACATGGGTCCCGACTCCCTGGCGCGCCCTGCTGCCTTTGCCTGCCTCCAAGATCTGGGAGTTGTAGTTTCCTGGCTTCGTTGCACTGCTCTCAGTTCTCCACCCACCGGGAGCTTGAGCGCGTGTGGACTACAACCAGGGGCCTATCATGAAATCAATGGGCCCCTGTGCGAGATCCAAAGTGGGCCCCCCTATACAGTGTGAAAGGTGAAGTGCGCTGTTGCAAAAAGTGGGCATGGTTTAAGTTGCACTAAATTTTGGGCGTGGCTTGAAGGAGTGTGGTTAAATAGAGTCTGAGATGACTTGCATAGTTCAGAATGTGGTAATGTTAAATAGGGAGTACCTGGGTCCCGGCCCTGCTGAGTGACTCCAATCATCAGGACCAGGACCCAGGTACTCCCACTGCCACTATGTACACCTGGGCTGGGGGGTCTCCCTTACTGAAGAAACATGTGCGCCACTCCACTCAGCAGAGCCAAGACCCAGGTACTCCCACTGTCACTCTATACACCTGAACTAGCTGAGGGGGGGGGGGGGGGCTCTCTTACCAAAGAAACACGTGTGTGTGTGCCACTCCGATCAGCAGGGTCACCAGGTACTCATGAGTCTGCTGTTCCAGGCCGCCACCACGTCAGTACAGGCTGGAGCAGCTTCCAATCCAGTCCTCACGTCGGCACCCAGCTTTCTCTCTTCACAGCTCCATCCTTGCAATTTGTAGAGTGCGCCAATGCCGGGACAAGATCATCCAGTGCCCAGGGCAAACTCCTCACTACCTATGTACCCCCTTCTAGCACAAATCCCCCCTCTCATCAGAAATCCTCACTCCCCACATCACCCTTACAACATAAATCCCCCTAAAACCCCTTCATTCACAAATTCTCTTACTCCCAATACCCCCTCTCCTCTAAGCAGAGACCCCGCCCCCATCTTCCCCCTAGCAGCAAAAAAACGCCCATTCAGCACAAATCCTCACCCTCATATAACCCCTTCCAGTACAAATCCCCTTCTCAGTACAAACCACTGCCTCCGCCTCCTTTCCCAGTGCTAATCCCCCCTCTTAGCATAAATCCTCTCCCATCTCCCTTCCCAGCATACATTCTCCCTCTTAGCAAAAATATTCCCCCGTCTCCCCCTCCCAGCAAAAAGTCCCCCCCAGCATAACCCCCCCCTTAGAAAAAAGTCCTCCCCCATAGTCCCCTCCCAGCATAAATTCCCCCTCTTAGCACAAATCCTCCCAGCATAAATTCCCCCTCTCAGCAAAAATCCTCCCCATCTCCCCCTCCCAACAGAAATCCCCCCTAAGCAAAAATCCTCTTCCTCTCCAAGAATAAATTCCCCCTCTTAGCAAAAATCCTACCCATCTCCCCCTCCCAACAGAAATCCCCCCTAAGCAAAAATCTTCCCCATCTCCCCCTCCCAGCAGAAATCCCCCCTTAGCAAAAATCCTACCCATCTCCCCCTCCCAGCAGAAATCCCCCCTAAGCAAAAATCCTCCCCATCTCCCCCTCCCAACAGAAATCCCCCTCTTAGCAAAAATCCTCCCCATCCCCCCCTCCCAACAGAAATCCCCCTCTTAGCAAAAATCCTCCCCATCCCCCCTCCCAACAGAAATCACCCTCTTAGCAAAAATCTTACCCATCTCCCCCTCCCAGCAGAAATCCCCCCTAAGCAAAAATCCTCCCCATCTCCCCTCCCAGCAGAAATCCCCCCTAAGCAAAAATCCTCCACATCTCCCCATCCCAGCAGAAATCCCCCCTAAGCAAAAATCCTTCCCATCTCAAACCTGTGCCTCATTCTCTCCCCTCCCAGAACAACTCCCCTCCCCCAGCTCCTTCTCCTGTTCTGAAAGAGCAGACTGATATGCTGGGACTTGTAGTGCCCTAGACTACAGGGGACTGAAGAATGGCAGCCCACTCTGCTGGGACTTTTATTGCCCCCCACAGTCTAAGGCACTACAAGTCCCAGCATAGGAGGCTTCCATATCTCAGCCCCCCACAGAGGGCACTACAAGTCTCAGCAGAGTGGGCTGCCACCAGTCCTCCACACAAGGCATCAGGAGACTGCACAGCCGTCCACCACCGACACTCACTCCTTGGCTGCCTGCCATACACTCCTCCCCACTCTCCCCTTACAATGGTGTCCTCCTCAGCTCCTGGCTGCTCCTCTTGCAGGCATCAAGGCACCAATTGGATATGTAGCACTTAGGAATTGAAGTGGGCTCCCAGACCCCGGCGCAGCACACAAGGCTGCAGATCACTCCGCCACTGTTCAGGCACCTGACTGGCTGTGGGTAGCGGTGGCGGCGGCCGGATGTACAGACTGAGCATCCCGGATGCAGCCGCCGACTTCCTCAAAGAAAAAAAAAAACATCATTGGGCAGCGGCCGTTCTGCATATAAGTTGGAAAGGCCTGGGGGGAAATTGCCCCCCCCTGCCCGCCCCCCCGACACCAGCCCGCCCCCTATGCTTGTGACCCCTGATTACGAAACTCTTCTACTACACCAACCTTGTCTTGTAACCCCAGAGTGTGAAACTATTCTCCTGCATTGACCTTGGCTTGTAACCCCCAACTACAAAACAGTTTTCCTGCACCATCCTTGGGCTGCGACACCGATCAACAGTCTAGCGCTTCAGACTATTCAACCTCTTAAGAACTGAGAATTGTGCTTAGCCTAACATTTTTGGCCATTGGTCTCCACTCTCTACAGGTTTTCTCCTAACAGAGAGCCAATAGACAGGCAGAACTCACAACAGGAAAGATTTTTTAAGTAAACCTATATTGGATTGTTAAAAATAACTACTGTTTCTATTGATATTACAATGCTAATTGTATTAAATTAAAGTGTATGCTGTAACCATAGTCCTTTAATAGCATCATTTTAAGAGATAGCTACACATTCCATACATTCCTTTGTTTCTAAATAAATTATTTTGGTACACTGCTCTATTGTTCTGTGAGGACCTATATACACCTCTGCTCTTTAGACAAGATTTAGTGTACCTTAAACTGCACCTAAAGCGCAAGAAGGATTTTGTATCACTGTTTTCTGTAGTAAAGGTGTCACCTTTGTCAGCTCATTTTTATTTTACTTACTTTTGTAAAATTGAGCTTTTTACATGTGTATGAAAATACACTGTTAAAAACGACACTGAAAAATGAAAAAGCATATGCTTATTTTAGCACAAAGCTGGGAACACGTCCTAAAAGTCACAGCTGTCACATTGCAATATAAAATTATATTTCCCAGCATAAGCAGCACAAGTGCTAAAAGATACCATTTGCTTTTCTGTCTGCCGCCTCAAAGCACAACTACAGCATTGCTGACTTTATAAAAAAGTTGATATTTGCATATGGCTGGGCACCCCCCTCATCCCCTCGAAAGTGCTAGTGCTTTGCCAGTCATAGGTCACTATGGTACTGGGTACTGCATTGACAGTAAGGAGAGATTGTGGATGTTTTCCACCTTTCTTGATGTTCAGGTATTTTGGAGCCACTGTGGCACATTGGGGTGGAGGGTAAAAACATTAATAATATGTTGTAACACTGAAGGGTGCATCTCTAGTGTTATCTATATATTTATGTATGATGATGTGACTGGTGCTATTTTACTAACACATTTATCTAAGTTTCCAGATATAGAATCAAATGATTTCATGATGCAAATGACGGCGTTGGAATCATGAGACAATATGGTATCTTTTACTTTTGGATCTAATATATTCTTATGTACATGTATTATATTGCAGTTTACTCATTCTAATTCTCTGTACACACGATAGGATTTTCCGACAACAAAATCCATGGGATTTTTTCCGACGGATGTTGACTCAAACTTGCATTGCATACACACGGTCACACAAAGATAGTCGGAAATTCTGAACGGCAAGAGCGTGGTGATGTACAACACGTACGACAAGCCGAGAAAAATTAAGTTCAATAGCCAGTGCTGCTCTTCTGCTTAATTCCGAGCATGCATGGTACTTTGTGCGTCGGAATTGTGTACACACGATCGGAATTTCCAACAACGGATTTTGTTGTTGGAAAATTTGAGAACCAGATCTCAAATTTTGTGTGACGCAAATTCCTATGGAAAATGTGTGATGGAGCCTACACATGGTGGGAATTTCCAACAATAAGGTCCTTTCACACATTTTCCATCTGAAAATCCTAGTGTGTGTACAGGGCATTAGATGTGGTGGCTGCATTGCCTTTATTTTAAGGCTTTCTTACCTTTATGTACATCTGGTGATCCTGCCAGTAAGCCTGCTGTTTTTCAAAAGAACAAGCTTTCTTGCAGATATAGCAGTTACAGGGTCTGGTTGAAAAAAGTCCATCTAGTTCAACCAATAAAAGGGGGGGGGGGGGGGGGGGGGGGGGATTATACAATCCTATATACATAATCCCGTACCCACAGTTGATCCAGAAGAAGGCAAAACGCCCAGTAAAGCATGATTCCTTACCCCCTAAGAGGCAATCAGATATTCCCTGGATCAACCTTGCCTATAAAGGTTAGTATCCAGTTATATTATGTACATTACTATTTACATAACCATTTACTATTGCCAGGGGTTCTTACAATGATCAGCTCTTATTTATGTGAAACTTTTTTCAAAAGGAAAAAAAAATGTTTGCTGTAATTACTTATGAAGTATTAGCTGGAGTTTGGCTATGTTAGAATTTGCTACTGTATTTAAATCTGCTAGTACATTTAACACTCTTTTTCTCTCACACTGACAATGCAGCTGTCCAAATGTGCCCCCCTGTGCTCCTTCATTCAGAGTGGGGGCATACAGGAGGTGTTTTATTTGCAAGATCGCTAGGTGAAAACAGAGGTGAAAGAGCCTAAACAAGGAAAATGAATGCAACCACCACATCTGATGATTGGTAAGCTGCAATATATTAAATGTTTTGGTTTTGGGTTTAATACTGCTTTAATAGGGACATGTTAGAAAATTAGAGTCCAAAATTATGTTTGCGAGTATACAGTCGCTTAGATTGCTATTATTGCTATTGTTTCTTTTCTGGTGCATAAATTCATTAGAAATTTTGATAATAAAAATAAATAGCAATAAAACACTAATGTGACTAGCTCTACTTTCACAACAACCCTTACCTAAGTATGTTCCTACTTCCACTACTATTAATAATTATGTGAACACCCATAGCAATAATAGGCATAATAAAAAACGAGGTATTTGTGCCTTTGATGCACATACTGTATGTAGAAACACAGTACTATGACTAATGCAGCTTTTATTCATACAGAAAAAAATATAACAAACAGATTTGGCCTTTCAGTAGACATATGACCATCTGGTCAATTAGGTAACATTTTTGCACAACATGCAGGGCGACAAATAACAGCTGTTTTATTATGGGGACTGATACAAGACCAATAGGTGGCTTATTATCCTAATGTACAAACCTCTTTGTGCTGAAAAGACATGGTAAAAATAGATGAAAATATTATCTTTTCTACAAGGTGCTATTTTTTTTTACTTTCTAAGGTTGCATCACTAGACACTTCATGGAATATATGTTTACATCTGAATCAGTATTCAATACGATTACTGTCAAACCAATTCATATTTCCATGAAGCCTGCATTAGGGCTGGGTTCACACCATCGCCACATGACACTCCCAGCAGGGGTCTGATGCGTCCTTTTTTTTCTGAAACGGACCTAAAGACGCACAGGGCTCCTGTGCAAGTTTGTACCGGAACCGCAGTGGAGATATGTGAACCGGCTTCATAAAGAGCCGGTCAAAATCTCCTGCTATTGCGAATTGGATACAGAGACCCGCCGCATTCAATTCACAATTGTGTGAACCCAACCTGTGGTTCTAAAGCCTAAAGGATTTTTACCATAAAGTTGAACTCTTGGCAAATCTTTTTTTTTTTCATTTTTGATAGAGTAAGTCCATGCACACTGGGCTTAAAGGGGTTGTAAAGGGGTTGTAAAGGTTGATTTTTTTAAAAATATAATTACCTTCTCTGTGCAAGAGTTTTGCACAAAGTGGCCCCAATCCTCCTCTTCTAGGGTCCCCCAGTGGCGCTCATGGCTCCTCCTCTACTTGAGTGCTTCCACAGAGAGCCACTTTCCATGGGGGCACTACCGAGTCATGTTGCTGCGTCCATTCACACATACAGCAGGACTTGGCCCCGCCCCCGGCTCCCATGTCACTGGGTTTGATTGACAGCAGCGGGAGCCAATGGCTCCTGCTGCTATAAGTCTATCCAATGAGGACCCGAGGCAGCGACTGGATTGGCTGAGCTCGTCCCTGTCGCTGGAACGATCGGGTTCAGGTAAGTAAAAGGGGGGGCTCTGAGGGGGCTGCTGCACTATAGAAGGTTTTTCACCTTAACGCATAGAATGAAGGTACAAAACCTTGAGGGTTTACAACCCCTTAAAAAAAAACTAAAGTTCCCTTGGCAGAAAAAAAACGCTCATATAGTGCAGACCAGAAGGTTTTTTTCCCTGCCTATAAATATTGAGCTTCAAATGTGCCTGTAATCATCCTAATGTGCATGGACACATAGGATAAAATTGAGCTGCTTCTACAGACAAAATTCAAAACTCCTGTAGTAGCAGTGATTTTTAAGCCAGTGTGCATTGAGGGAAGGTTATAACTAGGCATGTGCCGAACACCCCCCCATTCGGTTTGCACCAGAACAGGCAAAAAATGTGTTCGAACATGTGAACACCGTTAAAGTTTATGGGACACGAACATGAAAAATCAAAAGTGCTAATTTTAAAGGCTTATATGCATGGTATTGTCATAAAAAGTGTTTGGGGACCCGGGTCCTGCCCCAGGGGACATGTATCAATGCAAAAAAAAGTATTAAAAACTGAAGTTTTTTCGGGAGCAGTGATTTTAATAATGCTTAAAGTGAAACAATAAAAGTGTAATATTCCTTAAAATTTCGTACCTGGGGGGGGGGGGGTGTCTATAGTATGCCTGTAAAATAGCGCATGTTTCCCGTGTTTAGAACAGTCCGAATGCAAAATAACATTTCTAAAGGACAAAAAGTAATTTAAAAGTACTCGCGGCTATAATGATTTGTCAGTCCCGGCAATACACATAAAAGTTCATTGATAAAAACAGCACTGGATTTCCCCACAGGGGAACCCCGGACCAAAATTAAAATAAAATGCATGGGGGTCTGGTATGGATATTAAGGGGAACCCCGTTACAAAAATCAAAAATAAATGGCGTGGGGGTCCCTCTCAAAATCCATACCAGACTCTTCAGGTCTGGTATGGATTTTAAGGGGAACCCCGCACCAAAATGAAAAATAAAATGGCGTGGGGTCCCCCCAAAAATCAACACCAGACCCTTATCCGAGCACGCAACCTGGCAGGCCGCAGGAAAAGAGGGGGGGATGAGAGAGTGCCCCCCTCCTGAACCGTCCCAGGCCACATGCCCTCAACATTGGGAGGGTGCTTTGGGGTAGCCCCCCAAAGCACCTTGTTGATGGGGAGAAGAGCCTCATCCCCACAACCCTTGCCCGGTGGTTGTGGGTGTCTGCGGGCGGAGGGCTTATCGGAATCTGGCGACTATAATGAATTGTTGGTCTGGCAATACACATAAAAGTTCATTGGTAAATACGGCATGGGATTTCCCCACAGGGGAACCCCGAACCAAAATTTGAAAAAAAAATTGTGGGGGTCCCCCCCAAATTCCACACCAGGCCCTTCAGGTCTTAACTGGAACCCCGAACCAAAATTTTAAAAAAATGGCACGGGGTCCCCCTCAAAATCCATACCAGACCCTTCAGGGTAAACGGGTGACCCCAACCCCCTCTGACACCACGGGGAAAGCCATAGGGAAGTCCCTGTGCATCAGAAAGGGGCAGGGTCACTGGGTGGCCCCCGCCCTCCATTATATAAGAACTGTCATCTGAACAGAAGCATCACACAGCAGAAGACTCCCATTGAGGCGGATCGTGCGGAGGACAAATCGGAGAAGAAGAAGCTGGAGGAAGATGCCAGACAAGAAGACCGGAGGAAGATAGAGGAAGATGCAGGGGAAGAACAAGACGGAGGAAGAAGAAGAACACTGAAGGAAGACCAGAAGAAAGAAGATGGAAGAAGAAGCGGGGAAAGAAGAAGACATTAATAAAGGAATTGTCAAAAACATTTTTGCGCAGGGTTCACTTTAATATCCATACCAGACCTGAACGGCCTGGTATGGAATTTGGGGGGACCCCCACGCATTATTTTTTTAATTTTGGTTTGGGGTTCCCCTGTGGGGAAATCGCATGCCGTTTTTATCAATGAACTCATGTGTATTGCCGGATCAACAATTCATTATAGCCTGTACTCTAGGGCTATTACTTTTAAATTACTTTTTTTCCTTTAGAAATGTCATTTTGCACTCGGACTGTTCTAAACACGGGAAACATGCACCATTTTACAGGCATACTATAGACACCCCCCAGCTCATGTACTTTGCTCACCAATGTAACACACTTCCTGAACCTTATGCAGGGATTTCCTTGTACGCTGACCTTTCTCAAGTGACTGTCCCAGCTCATAAAAATGTAAACTAGATCAGCAAAATCCTTTGCAACAATAGCATTCCGCATAAATGGAAATTTCTTACTAAACTATCTATAGAAAGAAACAATGTGCCCACCTTGTTTCTACTCTGGAAGATGGACTTAAACTGATGAGAAGTTGGGGACCTCTCCCCCAGGAGGAGGAAGACCTATTTGACCAACCCACCCATCGCCAGGATACATCACTGTGGCAAACAAGCCATACCAGATGAGACAGCGTTTTGCCCATCTACATAAAGAAACCATTGTTAGTCACACTGTTTTCCACCATGGCCTTTCAACTTGAAGGCAGTTTTTCCAAACCTGCTCCAACACTCGCCATCCAGGAGCCTGTCCGGCTGGACAATATTTCCCTCATCTATTAGGTGTACAGGATACACCTGTACCCTGGGGTTGCTCAATAACCCTTTCTTCCTATCTGTTTGGGTTTGTACCCTTTTGTTACATCTGTTTTTTTAAATATTTTTGGTTATGTTTTGGAATTGTTTTGAACCAGTACAAATGGTTACTTCATACTTCGGATACAGATTTCATCGACCCACTGCTTTTTGTAACACCTCCACGATGGTACTCAAGCTATTGTCGCTAAATGCCACAGGGATAGATAGCCCTTATGAACACAGAGCACTCTGGAAGGAGGCATTGAACATTCACTGCAACATTTTATGTGTACAGGAGACACATTTCTCAGCCCTCAATCCTTTGCGATGTACACAAACACTTTCCCCATTTGTTCCAGGCTAACCACCAAAAAATAAGGAGTAATGGTGGCAATTAGGGACACACTCTCGTTCAAATTGCTTGACTCCAAAATGGACACAGGGGACAGCTATAATGTCACCTAGGCCAAACTTGTTCTTTACACCCCAGAATGTTTATCAGCAGCGATTCATACAGAAAACAGTGGGCAAAGCATGGAAAATCCAAAAAGGTTATTTCCTGATATGTGGAGACTTTAATGCACCTATGGACCCTGCACTGGATACAACAGAAAAAAAAAACTTAGTGGAAAATAGGCCTTAAATCCTTTTTTCTGCAAGAGGACTTGCATGACCCCTGGAGATGCCTGCACACATCGGAGAGAGACTATATTTTTTTCTCAAACTCTTAGAATGCCTATTCCAGGATAGATTTTTTTTTCTTACTGACAAGCATTTACTACAAAAGGTAGCTATGGCCTGTGTCCACAATATCTCATGGTCAGACTACATGCCAATTTCGCTGGATATTGTGGAAGGGAAAGCTGGAACAAATACCTCCCTGTGGAGGAATAACACGTATATCTTGGCTAACCCTACCTCTGTAAGTGAATTAAAGAAGCAGTTACAGGAATTATTTTTATTTAATAAGGATGGCATTAGCAGTATCTTTTTTATTTGTGGTGCTCTCATAAAGCCTTTATTAGAGGCGTATTGATCCACCTGGCCTCTGGGTAAAAAAAGAGAAGAACTATTACCTACTGTCAGAAATTGCTCATTTGGAGGGCTTGCACAAACAAAATCTACAAGATTCTATCTTGCCTAAACTTAAATCCATGAGAGATGAGCTTAAAACAGCCCTAGTGGTTGACCATGACAAAATGATCAAAATACTACAACTAGCCTCCTACTCCCAAAGAAATAAAGCAGGGAAAAGTTTGGCTTTCTAACTTAAACAAAAACAAGCCAAAACGAGAATAGCTCTTTTAAAACACCATAGTACAGGAAAGATAACTTTAAACCCTCGTGACAATCATCAGCACAATCATTCTGTTATTCAGCGCAATCATTCTGTGATTATTAAGCCTCACTATATAATTTAAAAGAAGACCAAAACACCCACCAGCCCTCTGTGGAGGATTTTACATCCTTCCTAAATAGATTACACCTGACATCGTTAGATCCTGACACTTTGGGTCAGCTTAATTGTCCCATTGAGTTTTTAAGATTATTATGGCTCTGCCACTAAACAAATCCCTGGGTGTAAACAGACTCTCCTCCGAATATTACAAAACGTTTTCATCACCGTTGAGCCCACATTTAGTTAATGTCTATAACATGGCTGCCACAGCTCATCATTTCCCCAAAGAAATGCTTGAAGCAGTCAGTGTGGCTCTCCCCAAGTCAGGCAAAGAACCCAACCAACCTCAGAACTTCAGGCCGATATCACTCCTTAATTCAGATCTAAAAATCTAGCAAATAGACTCCTTAATTTGATGTCCCGCCTTATTGGCCCTGAACAAGTAGGGTTTGTTAAAGGGAGATAGGCCCAGGATGGAACGAGATGGATGATTAACCTAATTCAGCATCCATAAACCAGATGTGCACATTCTCTGCTTAAAAGGGTCCACTGGGGATATTCATCTCAAGTTCTGCTTAAATTTGTCTTCTGAGGATTCATTCACTCAGCAATTATGTCCTTATAATAATCCTTCTGCAAAGGTGTTTGTGTCAGGCAAGCTGTCCAAGGCACTTAATTTAACTAACGGGACAAGGCAGGGGTGCCCTTTATCCCCTATAATATTTTCCTTGGTTATAGAACCACTTGCGGATGCCATTAGATCTAACCCGCTCATAAAGGGGTTGAACATTGGTAATTATGGGCACAAAATAGGACTTTTTGCAGACGACATAATATTATCCTTTTCTAACCCAGTCCAGTCACTTACAAATGTACAAGAGCTAATTGATATATTTGGGCGTATATCATATTTTAAAGTAAATACTAACAAATGGCGGGTCCTTTCCATGGGTATTCCCCCCAAAAAGGTACAGCAATTGAAGAGTAAATGCCCTTTTAATTAGGATTCACACTCAATCACATACCTGGGAATTAAATTTGCTTTCCCTACTAAGTTGCTTTATGAGACTAATTTTCCACCTCTGTTACGTAACATTATGAGGCCTTGAACTGTATCAGCAAATTACAATTGCCCTGGGTAGGCAAAGCGGCCGTCTTTAAAATATAAGTGCTTCCCAAAATCCTTTATGCTTTCAGAACTCTGCCAATACCCCTCTAGCTGTGTTCTTTGCTAAATGCAACACATTAATGCAAACTTTCCTATGACATGGCAGAAATCCTAGAATAGCCTTCGCTACCCTAATCAAACACAGGAAAAGTGGGGAAATTGGTTTTCCCGTACCTACTGGCTTACTAGACAGCATCTCTGCTTGATCAGTTAAAGTTTTGGATGACACCTTCTGAGGATAAATTATGGGTTTTGCATTGTACAATCTCTTTTGCAGCACCAGGAGTAATGGTGGCAATTAGGGACGCACTCTCATTCAAATTGCTTGACTCCAAAATGGACAAAGGGGGCAGATATAATCTCACCTACGCCAAACTTGTTCTTTACACCCCAGAATGTTTATCAGCAGCGATTCATACAGAAAACAGTGGGCAAAGCATGGGAAATCCAAAAAGGTTATTTCCTGATATGTGGAGACTTTAATGCACCTATGGACCCTGCACTGGATACAACAGAAAAAAAAACTTAGTGGAAAATAGGCCTTAAATCCTTTTTTCTGCAAGAGGACTTGCATGACCCCTGGAGATGCCTGCACACATCGGAGAGAGACTATATTTTTTTCTCAAACTCTTAGAATGCCTATTCCAGGATAGATTTTTTTTCTTACTGACAAGCATTTACTACAAAAGGTAGCTATGGCCTGTGTCCACAATAGCTCATGTTTATACCACATGCCAATGTCGCTAGATATTGTGGAAGGGAAAGCTGGAGCAAATACCTCCCTGTGGAGGAAGAACACGTATATCTTGGCTAACCCTACCTCTGTAAGTGAATTAAAGAAGCAGTTAGAGGAATTATTTTTATTTAATAAGGATGGTCTAAATACACGTTCAGATAATACACTGGCTGCAGGGCAGGCCAGCACCTCCTTCTGCAATAGCAGAATACACCCACAGTATGTACAGCGTGTATCTCAAAAACTGCAAAACTGCAGAAAATGCTATGAAAAAAATAATTATTCACTCATATTTTTTTTTGGAATAGCACAATCGAAGAAAGATAGATCGATTGAATATGTCACACACTCCTGCAAGCATGCAGAAAACACTGCAAAATATTATTTTTTTGCAATGTTTTTGCAATAGCAGAATACTCCCAGAGTATGTACAGCGTTTAGCTCAAAAATGCAAAACTGCAGAAAATGCTATGAAAAAAAAAACATTTTTCACTCAGATTTTTATTTTGGAATAGCACAATCGAAGAAAGATAGATCGATTGAATGCCACACACATAGCAGAATACACCCAGAGTATGGTGTATCTCACAGTAACATAAGCAGTGCTGGTGCACTGAGCTTGCAGATAAAAGTTATATTTTGTCTGGCACTGGGCTCATGGTAGTGTAAAAAGAATGGGCACCAGGTCTTAGAGTTGATTTCTGAATAATTCTCTCCCCCTCAAAACAGGAACCTTGAACTACACTCTCTATCTATGTAGATCGCTTACTAATTATAAGATATTTCAGGAATGTGAACTGACTCCTAGCATGTAATTCCTTTACAGCAGCCAAGCAACTTTCCCTACACTGTCTAAAGCAGAGTGACGCGCTGTGCTGTGTGCCTGTAGCTTATATAGAGGCTGGGTCACATGTAGACATGTGCAATTCGTTTCATTTTTTTTAGTTTTCTGTTAAAATTCATTATATTCGTTCATTCGTTATCGTACGAATGAATGAATGATTCGCTAAAAATTTTAACGAATAACGAATGTTCGAATCGAACGAATATGAAAACCAACGAAAATCCGAAATAACCAAATTAGAAACAATGAAACTACGAAAGAAGAAAATCCAAAAAACGAAAACAGGAACAACGAAAATCAAAATGAACGAAAAAATTTGTACATTCGTAACTTTTTTTTTTGTTGAATTGGTAATTTTCCGTGTCCCTTACAATGGCGCTGCTTAACGTGCTTCGAATGGATTGAACGAAAAAAAATTTGTACATTCGTAATTTTTTTTTTTTTTTTAGATTCGTGATTTTCCGTGTCTCTTACAATGGCGCTGCTTAACGTGCTTCGAATGGATTGAACAAAATAATTTGTACATTCGTAACTTTTTTTTTTCGATTCGTAATTTTCCGTGTCTCTTAAAATGTAATAATAGCATACACATTACATAAAATTATGAATTATGCTCCGATTACGAATCTACGAAAACAATGTTACGAAAGTACGAATAAATCAATCTTACGAAAGTACAAATGTAACTAAATCTACGAAAATACGAATGCGTACGAATTTCGAATAAACGAAAATTAAACTAACGGAAAAACGAATCAACGAAAAAATAACTCTTACGAAAATATGAATCGTTACGAATACGAACACCAACCACTTACGAATTTACGAATCGTTACGAATACGAACACCGACGACTTACAAAATTACGAATCGTTACGAATCAACGGAAACGAACAGAAACGAAAATAAACACATTTTTCTATTGTGCACATGTCTAATCACATGCTGCACTCGCCAATCACAGCCATGCCATTAGTAGGCATGGCTGTGATGGCTTCTTAGGGCACACTAGTGAAACTAACGTGGATTGGCTGCCCTGCAGCTCTTAAAAAGGCGCCAATACATCGCTGAACACCGGACCCGAACACACAGTCAATTGTTCGGGTTCGGGACCCGGACACCCAAAAGTCCGGTACAGACCCGAACTTTACAGTTCGGGTTCGCTCAACCCTATTAGACACTGATCTTTGCCATTTAGAAATTCCTGTTAGAGCATATGAGTGGCTAAGTCCATTCTTTTCAGTACGAGACTGGTCAACTCGGGATTACAATTTGTGGAGTAATATTAGAGACAACCCTCTCCCCCAAGATGTCTATAGATCCATACAGATCCAACATTTCCACTCATCCAGTGGTTGTAAAAACAACATAGCAACCCCTAAATCTATTTGGTTTTAGCCTCTAGGTAGGACCAAAAGGAACACATGTAGTATATCATACTTTTATACTATTTTAACCTGTACTTTAGAAATGGCTAAGGAACTGGGTATGCTGAAGTGGGAGCAAGATTTAACTAAAACCTTCTCCCTGGCACAATGGAGAAAGGCTATCCAACGGAGCTACCAAGTCTCAGCAGTGACCAATGGGATGTGTTCCAAAATATACCACAGATGATATATGACCCCTTATAAATGATCCAAAATATATCCTAACACATCTAATCTATGCTGGAGGCTTTTTAATTAAGTGGGCAGTATAGCCTATATACAGTAGCTGTACCTGAATTTAGGAATGGAATGATACTCTGCTCCACTCAGAATAGTACTTAAGCACATTCTTTTTGCAGCCAGAATAACCATTGCTACCCATTGGCAGTCTCCTTCCACCCCTAAACGTGAGGAGGTAATATAACAATTAAATGTGCAGTGCCATTATAAAAAATGACTTGCCTTTAAAGAGCTTTAAACCTCTGCATTTCATAAATCCTTAAAATTATGGTTATCCAATCCTAAAGTCTTTGCAGGCATTACAATATATTATTATTATATTATTAATATGATTCAGAGCACTATCTGTAGAGGTATATTTAATGTCTACTAACTTTTACATACTGGTCTCGGTCTCTGAATAAGTGTTCTTTTTGGTGCCTTTAGTACATCGCTACTAGAAAAGCTATCTGGCAGCCTTCCCTCTACCCTGACACAGTTTGTTCCCATTAGGGTTGTTGGGGGACCATCTCTATTCTGCTATGTTGCACCATACTTTTTTGTTCTTTTCATTTTATTGTGTAATCTTTGTATTGTTTATCCTGGCCAAGTCATTTGCCTTTATATTCTTCCTCCTCTCAAGAGAAAATGGCTAATACCTTGGTTGTTGCATCTTAACTGATACATTTTAATAAAAATATGTTAAATAAAAAAAAAAAACATTGTGTAGATGCTTCATAGTTTAAAGATAAAGATACTGTCTCCTGTAGGAACCCAGGAAACCCTTAACCCCCTTCCCCCCCAACCCAACCTTTCAGGTGAAATCTCTCAGGCAATAAATGTGTTTCTTTAGTAGAGTGGGGAAGAGTAAGAAGCTCTGTCCTACTGAGTGCATCTCCATTGGGGATATCTCCCCTCACTTCCTGTCCCAGAAACATATGAAGGGGAAGTCATTTTCAGAGGAAGTACGGTGACCTTTTTGAGAAACACAAAATGTCTAAACATACTACAGACTGCTCTGTAAATGAAAAAAATACATCTTTTGGTAGATGTGTTTCAGTATTTACTGTACATAATATTTAGTATATAAGTAGTAGTTTTGGAACTTTGCATGGTTTGTAAACAATATGATGTGAACTGCAAATTATTATTAAAACTAAACCACTGGCTTACTTTTTTCTTTTATTTTTATGATGCTTTAAGAAGCTCGGAAATAAACATTTATGTGCAAGTGAAAATTCAGAATTCTCTTGGAGTCTTTTCCGTTATAAGGTTAGATTGGAATTTAATACTGTCTGTACTGTGCACTTTCAAAGCCTTTTCATAATGTAGAGATTCTGTCCATCTGTCAACTCAGTAGCATCCAGCAAGCCATTGAAATAAATGGAGCTAAAGAGATTTGTCCTGAAAGTGCAAGTTTTTGGAGGTTAAACTGAGAGCCCCTTAAGAAGAATTTTGTCTAGAGTGTAATTTGGCTGAAATAATTCACACCAATAGAACGAGCATTAACATATTTCCACTTAAATCCATCACCAACGTCATAAAAACACTGTTCTGCATGGACAATTTGCTTGTCTGTATGTATGTAGTCTTGTTCATTCAGTATTCATATGTAAACAATTGCCTGATTATTTCTGTCATAGGAGATTCTCCTCCGGTTGCACTATTAAAAAACAAAAAAAAATAAAAAAAAACAGGCTGAGGAAACTACAGTAAATGAAATCTGCAGACTGCTTTTTCTATAATATGTAGAAAATAACATTGCACATTTCCTTCATTGTTCATACAGTATAAAACGTCTTTAAAATAGGTATTCTGATATTTATTCTCATGCAAAATATTTGAGATAAGGGATACATATAATAAGACCTTGAAATTTAAAAAGTGAATTGTAAAGATTTTTTTTTTTTTTTTATATATACAAGTACTGGAAATACTTAAAACTGACTATATATTAGCTTCCTGTAAGCAACCCTACAACAGGGATAAAGACTTGTAGAGGGAGCGACAGCAGTGTTAGCCATCCATTGCCTACTACAAAGTGTTTCTAATCTAACTCTAAGCCCCCGTACACACGATCGGAAATTCCGACCACAAAATCCGTCAGATTTTTTCCGACGGATTTTGTCCAACACTGGTGTTGCATACACATGGTCAGACAAAGTTGTTGGAAAATCCGATCATTCTGAACGTGGTGACGTTCGTTGCGTACGACTGAACTACATAGAGGCTATTAGCCAATAGCTTTGGTCTCATAATTTGATCTGAGCATGTGTGGCACTTTGTCCGTCAGAATTCTCTACACACGATCGGAAAAAGTCAGAACGGATTTTGTTGTCGGAAAATTTGAGATCCTGCTCTCAAATTTTTTCGTCGGAAATTCCGATGGAAAAAGTCCGATGGAGCCCACACACGGGCAGATTTTCCGACAACATGGTCCGATCGGACATTTTCCGTCGGAATTTCCGACCGTGTGTACGGGGCATTAAGCCTCGTACACACTACAATTTTTTTTTGTTCAACCCAGCGGGCTAAAGGGAAAACAACTGACAGCTCAGGTTGGAGCTGCTGTACTAACTATGCAATGTTAGTACAGTGATCTCCCCAACTCTACTGTGTTCTGACAGGGGGGGGCGGCCCCCACCATTGGCTGAGAGTGCTGATCAGGAGCAGATCGCCAGATCTATTTTTGGTCATGCCTCTTCTGTTGAACCTGCTGCAGTACACACAGGCTGAATGTCAGCTGGTTTCTATGCTGACATTTGGCTCGTGTATACTAGGCTTAACTGTAAAATTGTTGATGGTTTAAGAGAACCAAATCAATAGAGTGAGTGCTTCTTTAGTGTTGTTGTACTCGTTCATTTCCCAATCAGGAACAGGACAGTGACCACAAAAGGTGGGGTAAGTGCCTTAGCTATGTCTCTTAGACTGGGCTGACTGGATAATAAAAATAAGTAAATATAATTACAAAGATTTTGAAGGACAGTTCAGCGTTTCCCTTTGCTCTTAACCTACAGTGCCTTGCAAAAGTATTGAAAATTGAAAAACGGGATTTACGCTCTCACTGATGAAATTCAGCACTGAAAATTAAATTTGCAAAGGGAATATTCTTGATTCCTTTTCGTAAATTAACCAGAATGACTCAATTGAAGAAGAGTGTCCAACAGGGACATTAGATCCAAAGGAAGAACTGGAATGGGCAAGGGGACACAGACTTTATTCATAAATATATTGTAAACAATAAACACACTGGGGTTGACTGACCCCTTCCCACCCAGCCCTGGTGTTCCTTTAAAGTATAACCAAAGGCAAAACTTTTTTGTTTAGTTTTGGATGGCAGGGAGAGGGACTCAGACCACTGTCAGGTTTTTATTGCTGTCTACGGAACCTGCCGGGAGAAACACATTTTTACTTTTCCGCTTTTGGTGTTATGGGAGAAGATCGGATCTACCTCCTGTCACTTCCCGATATGGCTGTCTCTGGTTTCTTACCAAACAGGGATCTTTGCCATAAGGTGACTATCCCAATTTTGTTTCCAGGAAGCAGTACACAGCCCCGGGTCTCAAACATAGGGCCCCCTAGCCGTGACCGAGTATAGCATTGCCTTGGCCAAGCACCTGGTTGATACTATTGCTGCTTCTGCAGTAAAATTTGCTGATGCATCTTGGCCAGGGCCCAAATGATATCAGCCCTAAGGATTTCCTCACCACCTGCTGTCTCTACATCCTGGGACCAGAAACCCAAAGTACCCTTCACCAAGGTAAGGCCTACTGCTGAGTGGCAGGCCCTTCCCAGCCGCCTCCTTATTGGACTACAGCCTGTAGGCATGGATTTTAGCGATGATATATCAGCCTTGGTTTAAACTTGTATCCTAATGGAAAGGGGATTGCTCCTTTGTTAGGGTAACTATGACTTTGTTTTTTTACCCATGCAATGGCCTGCATGACTGCCTGGATACGCAGTTCCACAAAGGAAAACTGAAACCAAGCAGCTCCAGATCTTCCTCTGGTGAGGAAGAGCTAAAATGATCTGCAGGCTGCCCCCTCATCAGCAGAACTGAGTGGATGAGTGATATTCCAGGCTGCTCTGCTAGTGGCTAGGCCAGCAACAAAGGGGGCTGCCTAGCTAGGGTAATTAAAGTGAGTTTAAAACAAAATTTTGTGCCACCTTTATAAATCATAAAGACATTTGGCATTACCTGTTAGCTGCGAACGTCCTCCAGGCAGACTTTACTCACCAGCATCCTGGGCATAGGCACTGCGCCACAGGTTCTGCAGGACTCTTGTTAGGGTGCTGGCTGTGGGAAAGAGGAGCTAAGACATCTTCCTTGGAACATTTCTCATGAGTGGGAGTGACATCTGGGCTATGCTCCTCTAAACAATGTTCGCCTTTCCTTGGCCCTGATCTTTGAGAGCGTGGGTGTGCAGGGTTGAAGCACCCTCTGGAATATGTTCCGTACTGACTATCTCTACGTTTGGACCCTCCCCCCTGTCGCCTAGTTTAAAAAACCCCTCTAACTTTTCTGCCATCTTCACTCCCAGCACATCTGCACCCTCCTCATTTAGGTTAGGTCTGTCCCTTATATAGAACCGGTGACCGACAGAGAAGTCAGCACAGTTCTCCAGGAATCCAAACCACTCCTTACTACACCAGCTTCTCAGCCACTTGTTTACTTCCCTAATCTCCCTTACTTGTGTGGCTCAAGGTACCGGTTGTATTCCTGAGAATACTACCTTGAAGGTCATTTTCCTCAATTTAGCTTGTTCTTAAGGACATTCCATCTGTCTCTGACTTTGTCATTGGTGTCAACGTGCACCATGAGAGATGGGTCTTCCCCAGACCCTCCCAGTAATCTGTCCACCAGATCCGTTATGTGCCGAACACGAGCACCCGGTAGACAGCATACAGTTTGGCGCTTCAGGTCTTTGTCACAGATTGCCCTCTCTGTCCTTCTAAGAATTGAGTCCCCTACCACCAGAATCTGTCTATCCTTTCCCTTCATTTCCCCCCTCTCTCACTGGAGGAGTTCTTCTCCTGGCAGCTAGGAGAATCTCTCAGCTCCAGCAGTGCTGGTCCCTGACCGGCTTCACCAATGTCACTCAATTAAGCGTACTTATTGGGATGATCCCTGGCACTTCCCCCTCTATCCTTCTTGACTGTCACTTATCTACTCTTTTCTAGTGCCTGCACCTCTTTGTCTCCACCCGCCTCTCTGTTGGCCCCTGCCAGTTCTCGCTTAGTATGGAGGGTCTTCCCAGTGCTGACAGTTGCTTCCCTAGATTCAGAGCCTGGGCTTCCAGGGAAACTATGTGCTTACATTTTGCACAACAGTATTCACCCTCGATCAGATGATCAGGGAACGCATACATGACGCAAGATGTACACCGAGTTGCATCTCCACAACCGTCGGGCATCGTACCTACTAACTACTAGCTTCCTGACACTAATACTCAACAATACACAGGTACTCACAAGACAATACACAGGTACTCACAGACCACGTGCACTCTCAGACCACGTGCACTCGCAGTCAACGTGCACTCGCAGACCACCTGCACTCGCAGACCATGTGCACTTGCAGTCCACATGCACTCGTAGATCACGTGCACTCGCAGCCCTTGCAGACCACGTGCACTTGCAATCCACGTGCGCTCAAAAAACACAGGTACACACAGTACACAGTTACTAACGATCTACACACACTACTCAGATACACACAACACTCAGGTACTCATGATCCACACACACTACTCAGATACACACAACACTCAGGTACTCACAATCCTCACAATACTTAGGTGCTCTCAACCCGCACAATACTCAGGTACTCACAACACATTAACAAATTCCACGCAAATCAGAGGTGGGTAGGGAAATCAGAGGTGGGTAGGAGGCAGAAATGAAGGGTCACTCAGAAGGGGGGAGTTCCCGCACCTATTCTATAAATCAGAAGCATTTAAATCAGAGCATTATCCTTTGATCTAGTCATAAGATTTAAAAAAAGTTGTTCCTATACATTTTATCAACTCTTAGGTTTAATAATTATTAACTGCTTCCTCTTTTTCTCCCCTTTATTGGCAGGTTTTTCTTATTAAAGTGGTGTTTCCACCAAAAAAAAAGAAAAATTGCTTAAAATTCCTAAAAAAAAAATGTTTTACTCACCTCTAAATGCCTGTTGCTAGGGGGTCCCTCGTAGTCTGACTCCTTTAGTGCCTGGGCACTGACATCACTCCCCCTCAGCGCAGTCAGTCATTGGGGACACGTCCCAGATGACTGCGCAGTGCCGGGTACCCACAGTAAGAATGCCGGCGCCGCCGAGCGGAGCAGGGGAAGGGGCGGCTTTGAACCCCCGCATCCGTGGACCCTGGGACAGGTAAGTGTCCGATTATTAAAAGTCAGCAGCTGCAGTATTTGTAGCTGCTGACTTTTAATTTTTTTTTTTTTTTTAAGGGGCATCCCACTTTAAGCATCTGGATTGGGTTGTTTGTTTTCTTTCATTTTCTTCACACATTTTGTTGCACATCAGTAAAATAAAAAAGCAAAATAAAAAATAAATTAAAAAAAACCTTGTATTTGAGGGTTATTTAATTGTGATTGTATGGGTGCTAATCTGGCTATTGTGCATCATGTGGACACATTTATTAAGACTACAAATTGCAGTGGTTTGTAGTATGTAATAGCATCCAATTATCAAGTGCACCAACCATTGCTCTGTGCATGTGTTAACAAAACAGCCATTTATCCATCAGTAAGAACTGATAAGTCAGTTAAAGAAATTACTACCTTATACATGTTATTCAAGTATTCAAACTCTTTGCCCCAGCTGCACTTGCAGATGTTCTGTTTACCTGTGAAATACTGTTTTCACTAATATGAAAACTGGAATCCATTAAATTAAAAAGACTGCATGACTGAACAGCAGTAACAAGTTATTGAGAATCTAGTAAACCTAAATTATAACCACACTAATAAAATAACTAATACATAAAAATTTTATATTTAATACCAATTACAGTATACTGTATAGTGCATGTACAATTTTCAGAAACTTGTTAAAATTGATGCTAAGGAATAGAGTATCTTGTTTTCTGGAAAGATGTAATCCTAATCACAGACGACTTCCTGTTAATAACCTAACTGAGAGACATGGGGGGGGGGGGGGGTTTACTTAAACTGGTGCACACAGAATATGGTGAAGCTGTGCATAGTAACCAATCAGCTTCTAACTTCAGCTTGTTCAATTTTGCTTTAACCACTTAACCACTTTCAGACCGGACCAATTTGCAGCCAATGGACCAGGCCCCTTTTTGCGATTCGGCACTGCGTCGCTTTAACTGACAATTGCGCGGTCGTGCGACGTGGCTCCCAAACAAAATTGACGTCCTTTTTTTCCCACAAATAGAGCTTTCTTTTGGTGGTATTTGATCGCCCCTACGGTTTTTTATTTTTTGCGCTATAAACAAAAATAGAGCGACAATTTTGAAAAAAAAATGCATTATTTTTTATTTTTTGCTATAATAAATATCCCCCAAAAATATATAAAAAAAAACATTTTTTTTCCTCAGTTTAGGCCGATACGTATTCTTCTACATATTTTTGGTAAAAAAAATCGCAATAAGCGATTATTGATCGGTTTGCGCAGAAGTTATAGCGTTTACAAGATAGGGGATAGTTTTATAGCATTTTTATTAATAATTTTTTTTTTATTATTAATGGCGGAGATCTGCGATTTTTTTTTGTGACTGCGACATTATGGCGGACACATCGGACATTTTTGACACATTTTTGGGACCATTGTCATTTTTACAGCAATTAATGCATTTAAATGCATTGATTTCTGTATAAATGACACTGGCAGTTTAGGGGTTAACCACAAGGTGGCAGTGTAGGGGTTAAGTATGCCTAGGGGTGTTTTTTTTACTGTGGGGGGGCGTGGCTGTCAGCTAGTGAATGCTGATCTCTGCTCCAATCACAGGGAGCAGAGATCGGCGTCACTAGTTGCTAGGCAGAACGGGGAGATGCTGTTTATCTCGGCATCTCCCCGTTCAGCCGCTCCGTGAGACGATCGCGGGAGTCCCCGCGGCGATCGAGTCCGCGGGGACCGCGGCCGGACTCACGGGGGTCCCGACCGGCGCGGGAGCGCGCCGCACCCGGCGCGCTCCCGATGGCATGGACAGGCTAAAGGAGGGACGTATATATACGCCCTCCTGCCTGTACGTGCCATTCTGTCGACGTATATCGTCGTGCGCCGGTCGGCAAGTGGTTAAGGACCGCCTCACGCCGATATACGTCAGCAGAATGGCACGGCTGGGCACAACCACGTACCTGTACGTGGCCCTTTAAGAGCCCAGCCATGGGTCACGTGTGCGCCGCTGGTGGCGCGCTCGCGACCCGGTCCTGAGCTCCGTGACCGTGGGACCAGCGGACCTGATCGCCGTTGGTGTCCCGCGATCGGGTCACAGAGCTGAAGAACGGGGAGAGGTCTGTGTAAACAAACCTCCCCCCTGTAGTGATCTAATATAATCGTCCCTTCCTCGTAGATGGAATATAGTTATTAAAAGTATTGTCTCCGCAGCAAAACCCGATTCTCCCAGAGAGAGACAATTTTATTGACTTCCAAACAGAACAGTCTTACAGATGACAAAAAATCCAACAGAGTCCATATCACGACAGTGCTAGTAATATTTGGAGCCCCATGGAACCATGTGACTCTTGGGTGCCTTCGTAAGAACACACACTTCTAAACAGATTGAACGTCCTGTTATATCCCCCACACACACATTAAATGCTTTGATCTGCCCCGGTCTTTCAGAGTGACCGGAGACAACGCCGAGCCCCAATTTACATTCTTGCATATTCCCCCCTTTGACATGTGTGAATACTGATTAGATTAAGATAATCATTATCTGTTCCCTTTCATATGTGGAGTGAGTCTGGTCTGGCCATTTGTCCTTTGACCAACAAACCCTCTTTTAACATGCGCAATTAAATCAACAGCTACCAAAGTGGCATGCCTAGAATAAACTTGTCTTTAGAATGCCTAAATAAAAACACTACGTATAATAAATATGTATATATATATATATATATATATATATATATATATGTATACATATATATATATTAGATATAATATACTACATATACCCCCACTTGGGTCGTTCTAACTACTAGAACTGACCCATAAATCGAGCAACAAACATAGCATTACCGACTTGAGGTATTGGATGCTTCACAATGGCTCATATGAAATATAAAGTTGAAACTGGTTACATCTCTCTTCACCAGCCTCTAAAATATCCCCATGAAAAAGTCATTAGATAATATAGCTTTAGACCATGACTGGAAAAGGATTCGGTAAACATCCTTATTATATCACATCAAGATCTTGAATATTGCACAAAAACGAGCTGATGTCACAGTTCATTCTTCAATTTTCAACTTCAACTTCATCACATCTCTCATTGAAATTAGACTTGGTGTGCTTGGTGTGCTGGGAGCTCCGATCCACATAAATCCAGGATTCCTCTCCAGGCTCAAGGTTTTCATTTTCTTAAAGATGCTTTTGCACAAACACCAGCAAATCCCGAAATTCTACTTCCATCTTTATAGTAAGAAGAACCATCCATGTACCAGCTCTCACTTTCAAGTTCAAAAGGCTGAAAAAAACTGCTATTGCTGTACTTTGTAATTTGCTGTAGGCCGACTCCTCATTTCCATCCTTAATAGAGCAGTTGCTTGAATCATTCAGTCCATAATTCCACCTGAATGGTATACCAATCTATATACCAATCTATAATTCATATATCCATATAATCCATATATAATCCCCCACTTTCAGATAGAATCAGCTTGACATCAGCGTTTATCAGATCTTCTATCCAGACAAAGCAGCAGTGGAAAATCTTGCCAGTGAAGTTAGGTCTTTTTTTCATCCATATGTCAATAATATTAATGACTGATTCAACAAAGTTTCAAATCATGACTGGAGTGATGAATTTCACTCACCCCTCTTATAAATTTAGGAAAACCACCCAACATACTATAATTTATGCTATGCCAAGCCATTGTGCAGCATCTCACCTTAGATGGCAAATATATAGATCAATATGCAATATGTAATATGCAACATGTAATGTAACATGAAAATTATTTTTGGTTTAAATGTTTCGCTCTGGTTTTAAGATAAAGTTCAAGAAATAAAACATAATAAAAAAAAAAAATTAAATTAAAAAATTAAAAAAAATAGGGCTTGAAGAATAAAACTGGGAAAGGGTGAAAAAAAAAAATAGGGAAAAGTCCATTGACAAAAAAAAAATTTATGTTCCAAAAAAAAAAATGTCCATTGCTTGATGAATATTGAGAGAGTCCATGATATTGTTTATTCAGTGTTTCTCCCCCACTAGCCAGAAATTTCAGCTTGCAGTTCACATGCTATGCGGATGCAGTATCTTCAATATCTGAAAGACAAAAAACTCTCCAACAAAACTAATTAGCAAGGTCCTTAAACACTGTTTGAAGTCAAAACAAAGGACTATTTACACATCCACAGGTTGAAACTAAACCACCCCCACTGCTAGCGAAATGTCATTTGTATTCAAAAACAGATCTGGATAATGTAATCTGTTTAGCTGTCCCAGCAATGTGTTATGTTCCATTTTCATTTTATCATACTCAATCTTCAAGTGGTCATATTTCTGTTTTAACTGAGAAAATGGTATCCAAGCCTTAGATACCTTTTTATTATGATTTTGGTCAGCTCTGTTTTTCATATCCATATCACCTATATTTGACCTGGTGTCTCCTCTTTGATTGTTATCATAAGACATTATCTTTTGATCTTTATGTTCAGTATTTGTCCTAAACAATGTGGCTAAATCAATCTTGACAGCTTGCTCATTTGACTTTCTCCATAAATTGTCTGCTTTCAACAATACGTCTTTTAAATCATGAGGATTTGGGGTAACTAGTAAAATATTTTGTCTAATATCTTCATTTAAAGCATGTAGAAATATACTCATATGTAACAAGCCACCATGCTCAAATGCAAGATTATTACTGACCAATATTTCCATAATAGATTTTATCCTTCCTGACAACTCGTAGGGAGATTCATTTTTCATTTGTTTGATCTTCCCATGAACAGTAACATCAGAACGTACACCATACAAAACACATAACAATTCCATCAATATGTCCCTTGTCCTCATTGGTTGAGTACAGATCTGCTTAATTCTCACCCAAAGACTATTTCCTATAGAATGTTGCATAACTCTGTCTAAATCAGATGGGTTGAGATTGTACATATCTCTGACATTCTGCAAGTCACAAAACCATTTTAAAAATCTGTTTAAATCATGGCAGGGAATCATTCCTATTTCTTTAAGAATTGCATCTAATTCTTTTGGTTTCAAAGGCTTCATTACAAGCTGAACTTCACCTGCATTATTATTATTGTTATAAACTGTGGTGGTCACAGTGGGTGCGGCTGGCAATGAATTATCAGATTTAATATGAGGTTCTGTTTCATTTGATAGAATGTTTGTATTTTGCTGCAGATTGCTGAATCCACGATTTGATGCATATCTGCATTCCTGAGATCTCTTCTCTAATTCCATAATTCTTAATTTCAATCTTTCATTTTCCTCTGATAATTCATTACAATGTTTAGACTTCTCAAGCAGAGCTTCCCCAATGGTGACTGCATGCAATTTTAAATTTACAGTCTCAGATTCTGATTGGTTTTGTAACCTCTGACAAACCTTGTTGCTATTATCAACTGCACTCTGTAACTGGGTAATTTCCTCAACCTTATCTTTCAAAGAACTTTCCATTGTTAAACAGCAAGATAACAAGCCCTGTACAATACAACCTTTTCTTTTACTTTCTGAAATTTTGCTCTCAAAAACAGTTTTTTCTAAAAATTCATTCATCATAGTCCATGTCTGCTTATATTTTTCTGGCACTTCATAAGGCCCGCCATGACGCTTAATACATTTTAACACCCACCTGTTAACTTTATCAGAACTGACACTAGCTTCACACTGAGTAAGCATTTTTACTATATTATTAATAATTTAAAAAAGAGAGAAATATTTTACTCACCGCATTAATTACTCCTTCAGCTTCCAGCTCAGGTCTTCTGGTACACGATACAGTCCTTTTTCTTCGTTTCCAGTCTCCAGGGAATAATTCTGGGGTTCCAAACTTGTTTGATTTTGTAGATCAGACTCTCTTATGTCACAACCAGACGTTAGAGTCACAGCACAGGTCTTGGGTCTCCATCAGACTTCTGTCCAACTCACGGATTGTTATCACCACGATTTCTAATACAAAGTCCTGAAAATGCTCTTCTGGTCGCTTGAACGGCACCAATGTAGTGATCTAATATAATCGTCCCTTCCTCGTAGATGGAATATAGTTATTAAAAGTATTGTCTCCGCAGCAAAACCCGATTCTCCCAGAGAGAGACAATTTTATTGACTTCCAAACAGAACAGTCTTACAGATGACAAAAAATCCAACAGAGTCCATATCACGACAGTGCTAGTAATATTTGGAGCCCCATGGAACCATGTGACTCTTGGGTGCCTTCGTAAGAACACACACTTCTAAACAGATTGAACGTCCTGTTATATCCCCCACACACACATTAAATGCTTTGATCTGCCCCGGTCTTTCAGAGTGACCGGAGACAACGCCGAGCCCCAATTTACATTCTTGCATATTCCCCCCTTTGACATGTGTGAATACTGATTAGATTAAGATAATCATTATCTGTTCCCTTTCATATGTGGAGTGAGTCTGGTCTGGCCATTTGTCCTTTGACCAACAAACCCTCTTTTAACATGCGCAATTAAATCAACAGCTACCAAAGTGGCATGCCTAGAATAAACTTGTCTTTAGAATGCCTAAATAAAAACACTACGTATAATAAATATGTATATATATATATAATATATATATATATATATATATGTATACATATATATATATTAGATATAATATACTACACCCCCGTGCTTCCTAGCGCAATTGACACTGATCTGCTGTTCCCTGTCATCGGGAAAGGCGATCAGTGATGTCAGATGCAAAGCCACACCCCCTACAGTAAAAAAGAAACACACGCACACACTTAACCCCTCCCCGCCCCCTAGTGGTTAACTACTTCACTGCCAGTGTCATTTACACAGGAATCAATGCTTTTAAATAGCACTTATTTCTGTATAAATGACAATGGTCCCAAAAATGTGTCAAAAATGTCTGATGTGTCCGCCATAATGTCGTAGTCACAATAAAAATCGCTGATCGCCGCCATTACTAGTAAAAAAAAAAATATTAATAAAAATGCTATAAAACTATCCCCAATTTTGTAAACGCTATAACTTTTGCGCAAACCAATCAATAATCGCTAATTGCAATTTTTTTTACCAAAAATATGTAGAAGAATACGTATTGGCCTAAACTGAGGAAAAAAAATAATTTTTATATATTTTTGGGGGATATTTATTATAGCAAAAAGTAAAAAATATTGAATTTTTTTCAAAATTGTTGCTCTATTTTTGTTTATAGCGCAAAAAATAAAAACCTCAGGGGCGATCAAATACCACCAAAAGAAAGCTCTATTTCTGGGAAAAAAAGGACGTCAATTTTGTTTGGGAGCCACGTCGCACGACAGTGCAATTGTCAGTTAAAGCGACGCAGTGCCGAATCGCAAAAAGGGGCCTGGTCCTTTGGCTGCAAATTGGTCCGGGGCTTAAGTGGTTAACAATAAAACCTAGATGCTGATTGGTTACTATACACAGCTGCACCAGATTCTGTGTGCACCAGTTTTAGTAAATCTCCCCTGTAGCAGACAGCTTTAGAGCACAAACAAATAGAAATGCTTGGTGTATTGCTTGCTGACATGTGCTAATCATTGAACTGACAGCCTCCCATTATGTTATGACTCAAGGAAATAAATTAAAGAAAATAGATGCAGGCTGCATCATCAGTGGGTGCTAACACAGGACTCCGTATTCATATATACTACATTCCCCAGGCTCCTTCCACATTTCCCCAGTGGAAATGCTTGGCAAACTCTGGCATTTTCAGACATGATTTTCTGCATGTATTTGGTGTTAATTAATTTATAATGCATAGCTCCCAACTGTCCCTGATTTGGAGGGACTGTCCCTGATTTGGAGTAATGTCCCTCTGTCCCTCATTCCTCCTTATTTGTCCCTCATTTTGGTCTGATCAATATAGATGTATATAAAATGCACTTTTTATCTAAAAGTGCTTCCCAGTGCTAAACCTTTCATCCGACTTTTAAATTGCTGCATTTGTACATTTAAAAATCCAATATAAAGGAATAGTAGTGGTAAAAAAGTCCTTGTGGATTTAATTAACCTTTTTTTGGGGGTTAATTCTCCTTTAAGGGGGTGTGACAGGAGGCGTGTCTTATGACTACATACGTTTGTTAGTAGGTGTCCCTCATTCCCATCTCAAAATGTTTGGAGGTATGATACAGTTCCAGTGCACTTGTATCCTCTACATTAACGGTATTAACAGTAGCAGTAAGACCCCTTTCACACTGGGAGCATTTTGCAGGCGCTATAGCATTAAAAATAGCACCTGCAAACCTCCCTAAAACAGCTGCTCCATGCACTCCAGTGTGAAAGCCCAAGGGCTTTCACGCTGGAGCAGTGCGCTGGCAGAGCGTCAGAAAAAGTCCTGCCAGCAGCTACTTTGGAGCGGTGAAGGAGCAGTGAACTCACCGCTCCTTCACCGCTGCTCCCCATTGAAATCAATGGGGCAGCGATGCAATACCGCCGGCAAAACGCTGCTCTGGCGGCATTTGGTGGGCAGATTTAACCCCTTTTTGGCCGCTAGCGGGGGTTAACACCGTTCCGCTAGCGGTCGAATATCGCCACTAAAACTACGGTTAAGCAGGGCTAAAAATAGCACCGCTTTACCGCTGATGCCTGGGGTGGCTCTGTGTGAAAGGGGTCTAACAGAGCTAAGCACAGCAGTAAATGTGCCTTCATAATAAGGATGAGCCAAACACCCCCCAGTTCGCACCAGAACATCCGAACAGGCAAAACATTTTGGGACACGAACATGAAAAACAAAAGTGTTCATTTTAAAGGCTTACTGTATATGCAAGTTATTGTCATAAAAAGTTTTTGGAGACCTGGGTCCTGCCCCAGGGGACATGTATCAATGCAAAAAAAGTTTTAAAAACTGACACTTTTTCGGGAGCAGTGATTTTAATAATGCTTAAAGTGAAACAATAAAAATGAAATATTCCTTTAAATATTGTGCCTGGGGGTGTCTATTGTATGCCTGTAAAGTGGTAAATTTTTCCCTTGTTTAGTACAGTACCGCAGCAAAATTACATTTCTAAAGGAAAAAAGTAAAGGCGCCAAATGTAAAACAAAAATGGCGCAGGGGTCCCCCCAAAATCCATACCAGACCCTTATCCTAGCACGCAACCTGGCAGGCAGCAGGAAAAGAGGGGGAGATGAGAGAGCGCCCCCATCCTGAACTGTACCAGGCCACATGCCCTCAACATGGGGAGGATGCTTTGGGGTCTGACCCCATCAAGGGCCTCATCCCCACAACCCTTGCCCGGTGGTTGTGGGGGTATGCGGGTGGGGCTTATCGGAATATGGAAGCCCCCTTTAACAAGATCCCGGCCCCCCTCTATGTGAATTGGTAACAGGGTACATTGTACCCCTATTTCACAAAAAAGTGTCAAAAATTAAAAAAAAAAAGACAATACGTTTATTAAAAGATAAAACAAATAAATGTCCCGCAATGTAAATCCACGCCGTCCAACGAACCAAAAGGGAAAAAAAAAAAAATCACTGCTCCCGAAAAAACAACTGTTTTTAAAAAAAAAATTGCATTGATATATGTCCCCTGGGCAGCACCCAGGTCCCCAAACACTTTTTATGACAATAACTTGCATATACGCCTTTAAAATTAGCACTTTTGATTTTTCATGTTAGTGTCCCATAGACTTTGCCCCTAACACCGCATATTGTTCGGTGTTTGCCAAACATCTGAACAACCAAATTTCGGCCCAAACTTATGCTCGGGACGAACCGTTCACCCATCCCTACTTCATAAGCAACTAGACATGTGCAATTAGTTTAAAATACATTTTTAGACAAAATTCGACCCGTTTAACATTTTTTTCTGAAAATTAGAGAAAACGAAAATCCGAAATTCGAAAATAAAAAAATTTGGAAAATTCTAAAAAACGAAAATCTGAAAATTTGAAAGAACCAAAATCTGAAATTCAAAAATAAGAAATTTTAAAATCCAAAAATTCTAAAGAACAAAAATCCGAAATTAAGAACGAAAATCTGAATATTTGAAAACCTGAAAATTCTAAAATCCAAAATAATAACTAACTAATAATAACTTTTACTAACTATTAAATTATAGGTATTGGAATTTCCTTTCAAATTTGGCTGTTAAAAATAACGAATGCCACATCTAAACGAATGGAATATAACAAATTATTAATAAATCATAATAATAATAATAAAAACATTTATTATTATTTATTATTATTAATTTGTTACGTTCCATTCGTTTAGATGTGGCATTCGTTATTTCAGATAATTCGTAGCTTCAGATAAATTCGTATTTGTTACGTTTACTAACAGCCAAATTTGAAAGGAAATTCCTATACCTAGAATTTATTACAAAATAAAAGTTCGGGACTTTATATGAGGCATATGACAGACTATAAAATGTGTAAAAGTATCAAAGTATTTATTAGGTTGTTATTATTTCTGATTTTCAAATTTTCAGTGCTTCAAATTTTCAGATTTCCGTTCTTATTTTCGGAATTTAGTTCTTTAGAATGTTCGAGTTTTTGTTCATATTTTCGGATTTTAGAATTTTCGGATTTTAGAATTTTCAGGTTTTTGAATTTTAAATTTTTTTTTACGAATTCTTTTGAAATAACAAATTATCGATCATAATGAATGACCCGAAAATGAAAAACACAAACAAACAAAAAATGAATGAAAGGAAAACAAACCTATTTTTTGGTAGTGCACATGTCAAGAAGCCACAGGAGTTAATTATGACTCAGTTATTTGTAACAGCATTGACAAGACACAAAGATAAAATTTAGTTTTCATGGCCCTTTAAATCATAGAACACTTCCATTTTATAGATAATAGTCTATGCAGAAAATCATAGCCCCCAACAATATAGGAAGAGTTTTTCTGTATGTTATCATTTCTCACTATATGCTTCCAGAACATATTATAGCCAATATTTACGTATCACTTCCTTCTCTCTGCGCTCATCTCATTTTACCGTCTCTCTGATTTGCTGGTTCTTATCTTCCTACTTTCTTTAGCATTTCTCATGAATATAGATTCAGATTAGATGGGTTCATAGCACAGCCTATATGAAATTATTCTATAGAATGTTTCCTAGATAATGCATGGCAAGAAAAATGCATTTTTTACATTCTCCATTGTATGTTCGATGTGGTTGTGGACGTTAGGCAAAGGCTTCTGTTGAAAGTACATTATAGAGTATAATTAATCTTTAAAACACTAATTTATTCCAAATCTGAGAACATTGCA